>JAQQAC010003639.1:1364379-1404457 GCA_029783875.1 Phataginus tricuspis | reverse complement strand
ATACAAACTTTCTTTTCCTAATGTTGCCCCCAAATTCAGATTCCCGAGAATCAAGACTTTACACCTATTTGATGTAAAGTCCCCCCCGTGACCCCCCACCCTATGTCTGCCAATCGTAACCAAAGGGAAATGTTTTAAAGGGAATCCTCTAGCTACCTAAAAATTCACTCAAACAGTAGCAAAGACTGAAGTCAAGGGAATCTGAATTTGGGGGCAACATTAGGAAAAGAAAGTTTGTATTAAACAGAAATGACAGTATCTTGGGTTCCATATGTTCCATATGTAGGAATCATACCACCGCTGGGGTGGTAGGATATGAATTTTGTACCTGTTTACTCAGCATGGTCTCTGATGTCTGGGGAAGATATCTGAATACCATTCTGATGCTGGTTCTTATGACTTATGACTTTCATTTTCTTTCTACCCATTTATTTTAAGGCCCCACAATCCAATTTCTAATACCAATTCCCTATTGGTATTATGCCTTGAAATTCAGGGATGACCTCCTCCTAGCCCTACTGGTTCCCAAATGTGCCTATGGTATTTGATATTAGTGCTCACCATATCTTGAAACTATTCTTTTGGCTTCTGTAATCTTGTGCTTTCCTGTTCATAATTTTCTGTTACTAAGCAGGGCCAGAACTAGGGTGAAGTGAGTGGGGTGTTTTGGGTACAAAATTTAAGGACGGATTCACTCTCAGGATCATGTGAACGCCAGGGTTCAGACCAAACATGTCTTTGAATAATCAAGACTAACTTCACTTAGCACAGTGAAAAGAGTAAAAGCATTTTGCCTCTATTTCACTTACTGTTTTTCCATGGCAGAACATATGGCAGAGACTTGGGAATGCGCATACCCGAAGCCAGGTTACTCTTGTGTTCCACAACTATGTTGCTTGCAGGGCTGCAACAAGATGAATTTGACTATGCCAGCATATTTATATTTATCAGACAGGCACACAGAAGACAATCAAACTGTGTTTTTCATAATTTGGGAGAAAACAACCACCTACGTTTTGAACTGTAAATACATTCCCATCAAAACATTCTTGCAGTTAGAATGATTACCACTTCTCTGGAAAGCTCAAGGCATTAAAATGGGTCTAACCATTTTTATTTTCCAGAAACTGAGATAAACAGCAATGCCATCTACTGTTCAGTTGTATGACAAGCTCATCAACTCACTCAATAAATATAAGAGATAAAATGCCAAGACAACCAAACCAAAGGCAAAAGATTGCACAGAACTGAGGCAGAATTAAAATCGACCAATGGAATTCATCTTTAAATTTTTCTTAGTGCAGACACAAAATAAGGAACACTACAATTACTAACTATCCTCAGGAGCTAAGAAATAAAAACTGATAAGCATTCTATTTGGGGAAAAAAAATAAAGCCTAGCATTTCATTCCTTCATTTTCCAATGCAGAAATACTCTCATGTGGGTTGGAAACCAGATCTCCTAAGGTCTGAAGATCAAGTAGCACTGACAAATCTTACAGGTTTAAATTAGAATCAAAATTAGTGGGAAGAGATACATTTTCTTCCCTACCCAAAAGGTACTCTTAAGTTCAAATCAAGAACTTTTAAGATTACTTTTTCCTTAGACACAAGTTACCTAGAAACTGATCCACATGGTATAGCTGGAGAATTTTTCCAAAGTATTGAAATAATGTGAACCTAGCAAAAAACCCAACAAATACATAAGAATGTCTGGTGCCACTGTCTCCTTTGCTAGACTATAAAACTAGTATTTTTGTGTTCACACAGTTTTATGAATCAAGAAATAAATAAGGGGAAAAAAATCCACCAAAACAGTATCTAGACTAAGTTACCACCAAGAAACATCATCAAAGAAAGAAGTCAATACATGCTTCGGTGGCTTCTTTTAGTAATCGAGCACTTTGATTTTGGGACTGAGACCATTTTATTTACCTGTTGTTGCCACAGTAGTTGGGTGTGCCCCAGACAAACGGGGTGCTGGTTTGTTCCCACAAATCTGCCAAAAGGAAGCAAAACATAGTTTGTGATACCACCAGGTAAGACACCAGTTCATCCTAGTTGAATTTGTAGGATGCAAAACAATATACCTAAGTTCAGAGAAGCAAGTAAAAATTGATCAAGTACCCTGCCTAAGTGACAGGGTAGCAGGAATTTAACTGAAGGATATAAACACAAGCAACATAAATAATAATAAACGTGCCTAGTAACAACCAAACACAGATGGTACAACACAATTTATGGAAAAAAAGCAGATGTAAAGAAGTGCTTTTTCCAATGAAGAGGGATGGGCTGGTTCCATGTGTCTGCACAGAGATACAAATGTGCTCATTTTGGGGTCCAATAAAAATAATAAGGCATTCAGGAACAACATGGTATGTTCACAAAAAAGGAAAATCTTCCTTCTGTCTAAAGCAAATGACTTGAAAAAGATGTAGAGGCACTTCACCTTTATCCCAGTCTTCATCACAAGGAGGGGACTGCCATGGGCGTTCAGCCAGAGTCTCTTGTCCAAGGTTCCTGGTTTGGTTGACTGAAACACAACAGAGATTCTGATGTAAGAAGGGGACACTGCCAAGTTATTCTGTTTAAAGGGATTAGTGGCTTAAAAGGTTACATTTGTAGGATGCAAAACAATCATACAGGGTAATCTAATGGGTCTTTGTTTCTGAAAAGTGGATGATATGAAAGTTAAACAGAGAGGACTTATCCCCTTGCTGACAAGAAAGAAAAGCAGAAACAAAGATGTTCACCATACTTATGGCAACAAATGGAATTTTATTTTTAGGTGAATTATTAGTAAAATGAATCTGGTTGTTGAGAACAGAAAGCAGTCTGACAAACACAACCTGACAACCTTTTGCTGCTGAGATAAAAATCTCAAAAAGGCAGAAAAGTGTCGTTCTTCTGAAATGATAAAAGCCAAGATCAAGGTGATAATGTAGCATAACACAAACTTGAAGGGGCTAACCTCTAGCACTGAAACATTCTGGCTAGTTAGTCTTACCAACATCCTGCTCAATACAACTTTTATCATCACAGTTTGAGATATGACGACTGATTTCTGCCCGAGGAACCTGGTGGCGAGCATTGAAGGGACAAGTAACCAATCTGTTTGCAACATCAGGATGATTCTGTGGAACAAAAATGAAGGGATCTGTTAGTTCTTTGGCTCTCTCAAAGTCCCTGGGGAGCTGCTCAGCCATAGTCTATAAATGACTCCCCTGTACTCTCTCCATAAACTTGTGGCTTAACTACGATAGGTAATGGAAAATGAAAAGGGAATTATTTATCACTCAGACCATACAGACATTACCTCAAAATCATCAAAACGTAGGCCTCTTTGTTAGGATTGTAGAGTGATAACATACATATCGGGTTTAAGGTGGCTCAGATAAAAGTGTACAGTGAATTTAGGATAGGGTATTTGAATCCTATCTTTTCCCTGTTGATTTCTCAGGGTCACAAGATTCAGGTGTCACAGTCTGTAATGGCTGAGCTCTCTGGGTGGATGTCTTTGAAAACTGATATTCTGGATGAATAGTAACACTAAAACATGCTTGGTCTGCATTGCAGTAGTGCCCCTGCTTTTGCAATACAATAGTGCTAGAAAATAGCTGTTGGAAGGGAACTGCAAACCAGTGAGTTTTCAGATTAACACAGAAATGCTTGTTTAAAGTAATGATGCCTGAAATGAGGCTCTGAACAATTTGATGTTTATTTTAGCTCTTTCACTATGGAAAAGCCCAAATGATAAGAGTCCACTCTGTTGACCAAGTTC
The DNA here is from genome assembly GCA_029783875.1 of Phataginus tricuspis. Taxonomy (NCBI): domain Eukaryota; kingdom Metazoa; phylum Chordata; class Mammalia; order Pholidota; family Manidae; genus Phataginus; species Phataginus tricuspis. The sequence goes on along the minus strand of JAQQAC010003639.1, from coordinate 1,400,676 downwards.
CATATTTTAAAACAAAAGAAGAAAACAAAACAAAGTGTTTAATGTCACTCAAATCCTATGGTAAATACACCAGTCATTAAGACATTCATTTATTAAGAGAAGGAAAAGATGTATCACAAATGATACTCTCAAAAGTAAAAAATAATGTGATGTGGGGAGAAGGTGGGAAAAAAAAATAGAGGATGGAAAAAATTGTGAGGGCAGTTATGTTCATGATTTTCATAAGATATCAGGCATTCTAATGCAAAGGCTTTGTAACCAATAATTAAGAGCATTGGAAGAGGGAAGTTATGACAATGTCTTTTTATTGTTTGGCTTCATTTCCCAAATTCTATCCTTGGGACATGTTTGACAGCATAGGGGGGTAAGTTGTGGTGGTATCTGCTGGTCCATATTGTCCAGGTTCAACTTTAAGGGATCCATGCTCTAAAGATTAAAAAGAGCTGGAGAAATAATCAACAATGGCATTACAATCATGTCTCCAGGACTGCAAGAGAAACATCCTTTAAGGGATGTTGTTAACGAATACATGAATTGTATGCAGTTTGGACTAAATACCATAATTGTTTTCCAAGCATAAATCCTGGCAGAACTTAGGCCTCTGTATCTGACATCTGTTTTCACACAATCCTTTCAAAGTGCCTCAATTAAGATATCAGCATTAAAGTCGTTTACATCAGCTAAGTCTACAAAAGAGCGGCCAGAGAAAAACTTGGATGAGTTGTTTTTTCCCCCAGAGATGTTTACTGCTGAAATTTGGAGAAAGAGTTGTTTTTAGGAGTAACCATTTTGTGGGCTAACCTCTAGTTGTTCAATTTCTCTAAAATTTCTAAACAAAAAAACTCAGAAGTAAATGTATTAAAGCACTCAATCCTTATCAGGACAATGAATACATTATATTCACAAGGCAAGAGGGATGTCTCATTGCCAGCAAAAATTAGTGTTTTCTCTGTTTTAAAAAGGGTGAGAAGACTCCAGAGAAGCTGTTTATAAAGGACACTTTGACACTAGTTTGAATATAAGAAAAAACTTATGTACCCAAGAAATAAACTCTTTTCTATAAATGTTGGTATTAACACGAAACTACATTCTCAAAACAATTCTGGCATTCAATTAGAACATTTATACTAAAATTACCTAAAATTTACAAAATTTGGCTTTTTAAAAGAACTCAGGGGGGCATTACAAGGAAAATTATGAAAATGATATTCTACCTTTCTGCACTTGATAAGATGATAAGGAAACCTGCAGGCCCTGATCTGGTGGTTTTTATCATAGGGGCATTGCAATAGCTTTTCAGGGTCCAGGGAGTCGACTGAAAGAGAGAAAAACAGGGTAAGTATAAAGCTTAACAGGCCTTTGTAAAACTATCCAGGCAAATTGGATATTTCAACAGAATCTGTAAGAATAGAACAAGATGGTCTAACAACAACTTTTAATTTAAAAGAAAGGGTAACTAAACCTTTGAAAATGAAAATATAATTCTTCAGGAAGGTAAAATTTTATCATCAGATCTTAGTAAGACCAGCAAAACCAGCAATCCTGGGATGGGGTCTTAGTTCATATTTGGTTGTACATAAATACTGTTGTCTTTATTGTTGGTCACCCTTACAATAAAACAAGAAGTTAAATGAAACTACGTCCTCTTTTCTTTTTCTAAAAGTGCATATTCGGGGTCATTCCCATTTCTAGCAAGTCCAACTAGAACTTCCCAACAGTATGCTGATCAGAATGGATGGTGTGCCAATATATGGATGTGGGGTCCACGGCATGTGTACCCTCTGCCCCCACCAGTCCTAGGGCAAGTTGAGGGTAACCCCTTGGTCAGCGTCCCTATTTATTAGTACACCACAACACGAAAAAACTTGGTAAGCACTGCTCTGTATCAGTTTTATGTTCTATGGAAGCATGAGAAATATTAATTGATAGATTTCTTTTTCATCTGTCTGCTTTAACTTTGTAGTTCCTGATCTTGGTTACTCTATTACCTCTCAAATGAAACCAATACCTTTATCAAATAGGTGGTACCCTTACAAGACTATGCTTTCAGGGATCATTTCCATAGTTTGTTACTAGAGAAGTTTCTCTGCACGTGAACAACTACCTTTAGGCTTTACAAGATGCCCAGGCTGAGCCCCAGATTTTAACAAGCCTGATTATGGAAGGGAAATTAAATGGTTAAGCACATTCTGAGTATATTATGAGGACAAGAGGGAACCTAATAAAATGCTGTTGCCATCACTGAAGGCAATGGTAAAAGTGAAATAAGGTAAACAATTCACATTTGATAAGAAGCTTATAAACCAGGCGACTGCCACAAAAATCAGAACTCACTGGGGAATTGAAACACACAGTTTCACTGGAAGAGTGGTAAACACGGAATAAATTGCTAACTATGATCATGATGCAAATGAGCCAGAAAGGTGACTTGAAGGACAGAATGAATAGGAAGGAAAAATCTTAGAGGACAGGCAGGCTTATTAGGCTCATCCTGACCAGCAATCTTTCTATTTCTGAAGCTTCAGAACACCCAGGGAGTGTTTAGATGAAATTATTAGTTTCTCTTCATTTAATCCATTCCATTACTAGCAAATGTTAGGCCACATCAGCAGCTGACAGACTGGATGTACCTTGTGACATACATACTATACTGCCCATACGCTGGCATATATCAGAATTGATAATGAGGGCTTCCTACCATAATGCTTTACTTCCTGGTCTCTAACCTAGGTCAGTTCTAAATTGGTTTTCTAGATTCAAACAATTTTTATTTTTAATTGAAAGATTTTTAATATAAAATTTACCATCTTTTTCATTTCTAAGTGTATTGCTCAGTAGTGCTAAGTTAAATTCACATTCCTGTGCAATCCATCCAGAACTTTTTCATCTTGCAAAACTGAAACTCTATATCCATTCAACAACTTCCCAGTCCCTCCTTCCCCCCAACCCCTGGCAAGCACTATTCTATTTTTTGTTTCCATGAATTTGATTATTCTAGATACTTCATGTAAGTGAAAACACAAGTATTTATCCTTTTGTGGCTCACTTATTTCACTTGGCATAATGTCAAGGTTCACCCATATTGTTGCATGTGACAAGATTTCCTCTACCTATTTTGCTATTTACCTTTTTTATTTAATACATCTTAGATTTCCTTCTATATCAGTATGTGTAAGGACCACTTTATTGCTGCATATGGATGCACCATAGATTCTTAATTAGTTCCCTTACTGACGGACATTTAGGCTGTGTCCAGTTTTCTTCTATTATATACAATGCTGTAACTGTCTAGTATATATTACTTTGTGCACTGTGTATTTCTCTTGGGCTGATTTCTCAGTATTTCACCTGAGAGTGCTGCAATGAAGTACATGTGCATTTAAAGTTGTGATAAATACTACCACACAGCTTGGCAAAAATTGTGTCTGGCTTTCTGGGAATATAACTTAATTTGGAAAATGAAGTAGGCCCTGTGGACAAAGTCCCTCCAAAGGCATAGATTCAGATGTTTCTCAGACTTGGGTAGGGCCTAGAACCCATTGTGAGAAATGGAGGAAACTTCTTGGAAATAAGGAGCTAGACACAAGGAAAAGTATATGAAGCTGCCCCTCATCAGCTAAGAGGTACAGCCCAAAGGCAGAAACTGGAGATTTTCATGGATCTATCAGATTAAGGTTAGAGTTTTAGGTCAATTTGGGAAAAAGGTAAAGTATATCCTGAAACTGTGCTTCTGAAACTTTCACATGATCCCCAGGTGTTAATTCACTTGTGGACTGTATTAAAATGCAAATTTTGACTTAGTAGGTCTGGGATGGGGCCTAAGATTGTGCTTAGTTGTAACATACTGCCAGGTGATGCTTCAGAAACATACTTTTCTGAAAAAAGTAAAAAATGAGAGACATAAAGGGGGAAATGTTTTCTAATTTCATAGAGAGCAGTAAGCTTCCAAGAATACGTAAATATAAATCTATTTCATGGGAATTTCAGATTTAATTAGCATATTTTAAGAAAAATTAAATGGGTGGGGGAGGGAGTCTAGACTCAGCTTTCTAGATCATTGATTTTCAAAATGTGGTCCTCAGACCAGCAGCAGAACACGATAGAAATGCAAATTATTGGGTCCCAGACCTTCTGAATGAAAATCCTGGGGGTGTGGCCCAGTAATCTGTTTTAACAAGTCCCCTAAGTGATTTTGCTGCATGCTAAAAGTTTGAGAAACTTGTGGATTTTTAATAAATGCCATTTCCATGTAGTTTCTATATATTGGTGATGAAGATTCTTTTGGATTCTTCCTTGAAGGTAGATGGGACTAAAATATACTTTAGTTGGAACTTATAAAGAAATTCTGAATAAGACAGCAAAGTAGGAAACAAAGTAGGCCCTGTTGCCAAGTTTTATGTACTCACTGACTCAGATGTTTCTCAAACTTGGTCAGATACCACAGTGCCTTGTGTTATCAAGTAGGGAACTACATATAAACAACATGTAAGCCTCTGGTTCTGATCTGTCCCTAACTGACTATGTAACCTTGGGCAAATCAATCTGGGTTCTATTTTCTTGGTTGTAAAATTTGAGTGTTAAATAAAATGGTTTTTCAGGTTTCTTTCAGTTCTACACCAATATGATCCTAGATGCTGGCTCCCTTTTGATTTCTAAGAGGCCATCTAAGGAACCTCAATCACTTGAGAAATAAGAATCCTCCCCAGGATTTCTGTAATCCTAAAAACAATCTAAAATTACATTATATATATTATACTGTATATCTCTCCAAATAGAAAGAAGACAGAGGTTACCATCCGTTTGTCATTAACAGGAGAAACTGAACGCGTGAGGAATTAAAATGCTTCATTTAATAAAAATATAATTTAACACAGGTGTCCCAACTGCAGCCTTTTCAAAACTCGATGACTTCTCATACCTCTTTATTTAATTTCAAGTGTCTTATTTAAAATTTGGGCACTTCTCTATATTACTAACAAACAGATCTTTTCTCCTCAGCAGTTTAGGGAGAATGTGACTCTTTCCCAATGTACTAGAAGTCTTCTCAGCCATAAAACTGTAAGTAATTTATTTTCTAAAAGCAACAACAAGTACATACTGTAAGTTTCTTCCATGTTGGAAATGAAGGAGTTGAATCCAGGTGCTGAGAAAAAAGAAAAAGCAGTGGTTCAGGGATTGAGAAATGAAATGTACCAAAAGGTAGTTCTAAGTAATGGAGTCAAACTGGAATTGAAGATACCCAAGTTCAGTGTAAGAAACCCTTAGCACTGACTGTCCCCCAATATTTTCACCTTCAAAGCATTCTTTACTACTCTGAAGCATTTTTAACATCATTGACTAATTCATACTCTTTTGGAATAAATGCTAGGGCTCACAAATAGTTAAAAACGAAACAAATAAGACTACTGATTAACACTGTATTCAGGTGATAAGATGTCCATCTTTTTTAAGTGCCATTACAATAGCCTGTCACTGTTTAACCATCTATTAGGATTTGATGCTATTTAATATTAGAGGGGGTAAGTCAAGAGCACAAGAATACTGTTATTTAAACTTCAGGATAAACATAGGAGTAGGGTACTATTTTAAAGCTCTCAAATTCTTAAAAGTACATCCCAAGTCTTGCTCTCCCCTGGGAATGCTGGAAGCCTATGTCAGACAATATACATTTTACCATCCAATATGCATGGAGACATTCTAGTTTATTATTTCTATGACTTTTCTTAAACATGATCAGGAAGTGCCACACTTCAGTGATGCTTCACCTCCCCACTCCTATCATTTCTTATGCTAAAATGGATACACTTGGTTTAAATAACCAAGTCTCTCTAGTTAATACACGTTCCCTCATGTAGGAAGGGAAAACTGAATGTTAGGGCTTTAGAACTGTCTATTTTATGGATAACACAGTAAAAAAAGAACAAGTCTGTAACAAATGTGGGAGATTAAAATATAAGAAATGGTTTTGTAGCTTGAATCTTCAAGTGGAGATCCCCTCCACTACTGAGCACTGTGATTTCTGGGGAAAAAACAAAATTTACATAAAACCATCCCCACAGGAAACTTATGAAAATTGGCTAGATTTATAGCTACTGTCTCTAGAGCAAGCTCTCCTTTGGCCCCTCGTATAATTCCCACCTGTTCCCCCCATTCTATGACATAAGCAGCTTCGGAACCTCTGATAGGAAATACAAGTGATTACCTGGAACTCAATAGTTCAGTAACTTGCAGCAGAGCCCATTTGTTAATGTCCTAAAAATATTTTTCATGTCTCGATTAAGAAATCTGACCTTCCTTTTGAAGTGTTTTACTTACAGTTACATTACACTTTTTCAATAAAAATAAAAGGTTTGGAAGGAAGAACCAAGTATTATGTTCCTTGATTTTAAGGCATTTAAGAGTAGTCCTCACCATATTCAGCAACGCGTAGGAAGCCAGTCTGCCCTTTGGGGGCAAAAAGACTAAGCACAGTAGATTAAAGGCAGTGGAGCCACAGCCTCATCATTTGGCCGTGCCCATTGAGTTATCATCTGCATCAAAGTGTTAACAGGTGATTACCTTTTCCCTAGTACGAGACTGCGGTGAACTATACGGAGCAGTCAAGTTTCGGGGCTGGAGGTAGTCTTAAGAAACTGGGTAAACTCTTTAACAGAGCTCGATAAAACAATCGTTTCTTTTCTTTTAAACAAAACAAGAGTACATTTAAGCAACAGGACTAAACAGTAGGTGGGTTAAGGTGGATAATTTAAAAGAACGTAGACAGAGAAGCCAGGGAGGCCCTTGAGGAGACAGGGCGGCGGCGGAACCAACGGCAGCCGAAACAGGACTGCTGGGAACCCACGAGGCCAAAGGCTATGGGCGGAAAAGGGCAGATCCTGGAGGATGAAGACATCCCGGCACATTAAAGGTGAGTCGTTTGAGGGCCCCAAGCCATTGCCCAGACCCCTTTCCTACCTCCTGTGAGACACGCTCTCCCACAGTCGCCGCCCTTTCTCGTCCGCGCCTCAGCAGCGCTCACTTCCGGCCCCTGACTTCCGGTGACGGCGCTCCGGAGGGAGCGGGGGTGGGGGCCCCATCCTGCGTAGGCCCGCAGAACGCAGCTTTGCGTGGGTGGAACTCGCGCAGCCTTCCCTGGCGTTGAGGCGGCCATCATACGAAACGACGTATGCATGGAAATGGGCACTTGGGGAGGGAATAGGGCTGGTTAGAGGTGGGAGGCTGCCTGGAGAGGAGCCTTGTTTGTGGAAATTGTCCAGGTAGAAGTGTAATTTAGACTTTGAGAGGAGGGAAGAAGAAAATTGTAAAGGAGATAAACCGGCAGAACAGCCAAAAAAAAAAAAAAATCAAGGCAGGAATCCAGTTTTTGTTTAGCACGCATTGTAGAATGTGAAAATTCAAAAGCCAGTAATAGTATCTGAGAATGCTTGGTAGGCTGGATGCCCTAGTCAAGTTAAAGGGAGTTTTAGTGTTGAGAGCTCATCGAAAGAGTTGGAGAGGTAAAGAGGGTCAGAAAGTTGTAACTTGATAGTGGAAACCCCAGCATACATCGTGAGCCTTTGTTCTGGTAACTGATAACAAAAAAAGTAAAATAAAATAGTTCTTGTCCTTCAGGTGCTTAGGAAAACAGGCCCCAAAGAGGATGAAAGGTTAAATGGCGGTATAACAGATGCTGAAAAAGTGGCAGAGACTGTAAATTCGTATTACGAATAAATCAGTGGGGTCCAGAGTTACCGGGGAAGGCTTTATGGAGAAAGGGGCTTGTGGTCTTTGAAGGCTGGACAGGAAAAAAGGAAGGTGTTGACATTACAGGTAGCTATGGTGATACTACTTTTCAAAATCAAGAAGTAAAAATGCAATATGACAATTTTTTTTTATCATCCAAGGTGTAGGAGGCTGTCTGGGAGATCAGTCTGGGTGCCGAAATATTGGGATTTTTGGAACATTTCAGTGGTTTATAGAGCCTAAATGTGACTTAGGCAAACCTATCATGACAGCAAGAACTGAGTATGGCCTTAGTGAAAAGGGTCATGGGTGTGGGACATTTTATTTATATGTGAATAATTTGTAAACATGAATTGTTATTTTTTAAATTATCAGCCTTTGGGCTTAAGAGAGTGTGTTTCACAGTCCTTGATTCATATTAAGATCCTAAAAAGAACTGTTGATATAAGCCTGCCCAAGCCATTCTTGTTTTAGGCTCATGGCTCTATAATCTTGTCTGCACATTAGAATCATCTGGGGAGCTTTAAAGATGCACTGTTCCAAGTTCCCATCCCAGACCAGTTAATCAGAAAGGGCTGGATGAAGTTATTTTTAAAAAGCTACCAAGATGATTCTAATGTGCATTTAGCATTGAGAACCACTGACCAAGGCACTGTTTTTTTTTTTAATTTTAAATAAGGTATTATTGATATACACTCTTATGAAGGTTTCACATGAAAAAATAATGTGGTTACTACATTTACCCATATTATCAAGTCCCCACCCATACCCCAATGTAGTCACTGTCCATCAGTGTAGTAAGATGCCACATATTCACTGTTTGCCTTCTCTGTGCTACAGTTTTCCTGTGACCCCCCACACTATGTGTACTAAACATAATACCCCTCAATCTCCTTCTCCCTCCCTCGCCACCCGCCCTCCCACACTCCTCACCTTTGGTAACCACTAGTTCCTTCTTGAAGTCTCTTGAGTCTGCTGCTATTTTGTTCCTTCAGTTTTGCTTCGTTGCTATACTCCACAAATGAGGGAAATCATTTGGCACATATCTTTCTCTGCCTGGGTTATTTCATTGAGCATAATATCCTCTAGCTCCATCCACATTGTTGCAAATGGTAGGATTTGTTTCTTTCTTATGGCTGAATAGTATTCCATTGTGTATATGTACCACCTCTTCTTTATCCATTCATCTACTGATGGACACTTAGGTTGCTTCCATATCTTGACTATTGTAAAAAGTGCTGCAATAAACATAGGGGTGCATATGTCTTTTTGAATCTGAGAAGTTGTATTCTTTGGGTAAATTCTAAGGAGCGGGAATCCCTGGTCAAATGGTATTTCTATTTTTAGTTTTTTGAGGAACCTCCATATTGCTTTCCACAATGATTGAACTAGCTTACATTCCCACCAGCAGTGTAGGAGGGTTCCCCTTTCTCTGTATCCTCACCAGCATTTGTTGTTCTTAGTCTTTTGGATGCTGGCCATCCTTATTGGTGTGAGGTGATATCTCATTGTGGTTTTAATTTGCATTTCCCTGATGATTAGTGATGTGGAGCATCTTTTCATGTGAATGTTGGCCATCTGAATTTCTTCTTTGGAGAACTGTCTCTTTATATCCTTGGCCCATTCTTTTTTTATTTTTTTATTTTTTATGATTTATTTGGTATCATTAATCTACAATTACATGTGCAATATTATGGTTATTAAACTACCCCCTTCATCAGGTCCCCTCCACCAACCTCATTACAGTCACTGTCCATCAGTGTAGTGAGATGCTATAGAATCATTACCTTGGCCAATTCTTTAATCGGGTTATTTGTTTTTTGGATGTTGAGGTGTGTAAGTTCTTTGTATATTTTGGATGTTAACCCCTTGTCGGATATGTAATTTACAAATATATTCTCCCATACTGTAGGATGCCTTTTTGTTCTGTTAATGGTGTCCTTTGCCATACAGAAGCTTTTTAGTTTGATGTATTCCCATGAGTTCATTTTTGCTTTTGTTTCCCTTGCTCGAGGAGATGTGTTCAGGAAGAAGTTGCTCATGCTTATGTTCAGGAGATTTTTGCCTATGTTGTCTTCTAAGAGTTTTATGGTTTCATGACTTACATTCAGGTCTTTGATCCATTTTGAGTTTACTTTTGTGTATGGGGTTAAACAATGATCCAGTTTCATTCTCTTGCATGTAGCTTTCCAGTTTTGCCAACACCAGCTGTTGAAGAGGCTGCCATTTCCCCATTGTATATCCATGGCTCCTTTATCATATATTAATTGACCATATATGCTTGGGTTTATATCAGGGCTCTCTAGTCTGTTCCATTGGTCTATGGGTCTGTTCTTGTGCCAGTACCAAATTGTCTTGATTACTGTGGCTTTGTAGTAGAGCTTGAAGTCAGGGAGCATAATCCTCCCAGCATTATTCTTCCTTCTCAGGATTGCTTTGGCTATTCAGGGTCTTTTGTGGTTCCATATAAATTTTAGAATGATTTTCTCAAGTTCGTTGAAGAATGCTGTTGGTGTTTTGATAGGAATTGAATTGAACCTGTAGATTGCTTTAGACAGGATGGCCATTTTGACAATATTAATTCTTCCTATCCATGAGCATGAAATGTGTTTACATTTATTGGTATCTCCTTTAATTTCTCTCATGAGTGTCTTCTGGTTTTCAGAGAATAGGTCTTTCACTTCCTTGGTTAGGTTTATTCCTAGGTATTTTATTATTATTTATTTATTTATTTATTTTGGTATTGTTAATGTACAATCACTTGAACAACATTATGATTGCTAGATCCCCTATTATAAAGTCCCCCCCACATACCCCATTACAGTCACTGTCCATCAGCGTAGTAAGATGCTATAGAATCTTACTTGTTTTCTCTGTAAGTACTGCCTTTCCCATGTCCCCTGCCCTGCTACATTATGTGTACTAATCGTAATGCCCACTTCCCCCCTGTTATCCCTCCCTTCCCACCCATCCTCCCCAGTCCCTTTCCCTTTGGTAACTGTTAGTCCATTCTTGGGTTCTTTGAGTCTGCTACTGTTTTGTTCCTTCGGTTTTTTCTTTGTTCTTATACTCAACAGATGAGTGAAATCATTTGGTACTTGTCTTTCTCTGCCTGGCTTATTTCACTGAGCATAATACCCTCTAGCTCCATCCCTATTGTTGCAAATGGTAGGATTTGTTTTCCTCTTATGGCTGAGTAATATTCCATTGTGTATATGTACCACATCTTCTTTATCCATTCATCTACTGATGGACACTTAGGTTGCCTCCATTTCTTGGCTATTGCAAATAATGCTGCAATAAACATAGGGGTGAATATATATTTTTAAAACTGCACTGCTGTATTCTTAGGGTAAATTCCTAGAAATGGAATTCCTGGGTCAAATGGTATTTCAATTTTGAGTTTTTTGAGGAACCTCCATACTGCTTTCCGCAATGGTTGAACTAATTTACATTCCTACCAGCAATGTAGGAGGGTTCTCCTTTCTCCACATCCTTGCCAACATTTGTTGTTGTTTGTCTTTTGGATGGTGGCCATCCTACTGGTGTGAGGTGATATCTCATTGTGGTTTTAATTTGCATTTCCCTGATGATTAGCGATGTGGAGCATCTTTTCATGTGCCTGTTGGCCATCTGAATTTCTTCTTTGGAGAAGTGTTGGTTCAGCTCCTCTTCCCATTTCTTAATTGGCTTATTTGCTTTTTGTTTGTTGAGTTGTGTGAGCTCTCTATATATTTTGGATGTCAACCCCTTATCGGATATGTCATTTATAAATATATTCTCCCGTACTGTAGGATGTCTTTTTGTTCTATTGATGGTGTCCTTTGTTGTACAGAAGCTTTTGAGTTTGATATAGTCCCACTTGTTCATTTTTGCTTTTGTTCCCTTGCCCGGGGAGATATGTTCATGAAGAAGTTGCTCATGTTTATATCCAAGAGATTTTTGCCTATGTTTTTTTCTAAGAGGTTTATGGTTTCATGACTTACATTCAGGTCTTTGATCCATTTCGAGTTTACTTTTGTATTTGGGGTTAGACAGTAATCCAGTTTCATTCTCTTGCATGTAGCTGCCCATTTTTGCCAACAGCAGCTGTTGAAGAGGCTGTCATTTCCGCATTATATATCCATGGCTCCTTTATCGTATATTAATTGACCTATATGCTTGGGTTTATATTTGGGCTCTCTATTCTGTTCCACTGGTCTGTGGGTCTGTTTTTGTGCCAATACCAAATTGTCTTGATTACTGTGGCTTTGTAGTAGAGCTTGAAGTTAGGGCACGCAATTCCCCCTGTTTGATTCCTCCTTCTCAGGATTGCTTTGGCTATTCGGGGTCTTTTCTGGCTCCATATGAATTTTAGAATTATTTGTTTCAGTTCATTGAAGAAAGCTGTTCGTAGTTTGATAGGCATTGCGTTGAATCTGTAGATTGCTTTAGGTAGTATAGCCATTTTGACAATATTTATTCTTCCTAGCCAAGAGCATGGGATGCATTTCCATTTGTTAGTGTCCTCTTTAATTTCTCTTACCAGTGTGTTGTAGTTTTCAGAGTACAGGTCTTTCACTTCCTTGGTTAGGTTTATTCCTAGGTATTTTATTCTTTTTGATGCAATTGTGAATGGAATTGTTTTTCTGATTTCTCTTTCTGTTAGTTCATCGTTAGTGTATAGGAAAGCAACAGATTTCTGTGTGTTAATTTTGTATTCTGCAACTTTGCTGAATTCAGATATTAGTTCTAGTAGTTTTGGAGTGGAGTCTTTAGGGTTTTTTATGTACAGTATCATGTCATCTGCAAATAGTGACAATTTGACTTCTTCTTTACCAATCTGGATGCCTTGTATGTCTTTGTTTTGTCTGATTGCCGTGGCTAGGACCTCCAGTACTATGTTGAATAACAGTGGAGAGAGTGGGCATCCCTGTCTTGTTCCCAATCTTAGATGAAAAGCTTTCATCTTCTTGCTGTTAAGTATGATGTTAGCTGTGGGTTTGTCATATATGGCCTTTATGATGTTGAGGTACTTGCCCTCTATACCCATTTTGTTGAGAGTTTTCATCATGAATGGATGCTGAATTTTGTCAAATGCTTTTTAAGCATCTATGGAGATGGTCATGTGGTTTTTGTTCTTCTTTTTGTTGATGTGGTGGATGATGTTGATGGATTTTCGAATGTTGTACCATCCCTGCATCCCTGGGATGAATCCCACTTGATCATGGTGTATGATCCTCTTGATGTATTTTTCAATTCGGTTTGCTAATATTTTGTTGAGTATTTTTGCATCTATGTTCATCAGGGATATTGGTCTGTAATTTTCGTTTTTGGTGGTGTCTTTGCCAGGTTTTGGTATTAGAGTGATGCTGGCTTCATAGAAAGAGTTTGGAAGTATTCCCTCCTCTTCTATTTTTTGGAAAACTTTAAGGAGAATGGGGTTATTTCTTCTCTATATGTCTGGTAGAATTCAGAGGTGAATCCATCAGGTCTGCAGGTTTTGTTCTTGGATAGTTTTTTGATTACCGCTTCAGTTTCGTTGCTGGTGATTGGTCTGTTTAGTTTGTCTGTTTCTTGCTTGATTAGTCTTGGAAGGTTGTATTTTTCTAAGAAGTTGTCCATTTCTTCTATGTTTTCCAGCTTGTTAGCATATAGATTCTCATAATATTCTCTTATAATTCTTTGTATTTCTGTGGGGTCCGTCGTTATTTTTCCTTTCTCATTTCTGATTCTGTTTATGTGTGTGGATTCTCTTTTTCTCTTAATGAGTCTGGCTAGGGGTTTATCTATTTTGTTTATTTTTTCAAAGAACCAGCTTTTGGTTTCATTGATTTTTTCTATTGTTTTATTCTTCTCACTTTTATTTATTTCTTCTCTGATCTTTATTATGTCCCTCCTTCTGGTGACTTTCGGCCTCATTTGTTCTTCTTTTTCCAATTTCAGTAATTGTATCTTTACACTATTCATTTGGGAATGTTCTTCCTTCTTTAAATAGGCCTGGATTGCAATATACTTTCCTCTTTGAACTGCCTTTGCTGCGTCCCACAGAAGTTGTGGCTTTGTGTTGTTGTTGTCATTAGTCTCCATATATTCTTTGATTTCTGTTTTGATTTGGTCGTTAACCCATTGATTAATTAGGAGAATGTTGTTAAGTCTCCATGTATTTGTGAGCCTTTTTGATTTCTTTCTAAAATTTATTTCTAGTTTTATACCTTTGTGATCTGAGAAGTTGGTTGGTAGGATTTCAATATTTCTGAATTTACTGAGGGTCTTTTTGTGGCCTAGTGTGTGGTCTATTCTGAAAAATGTTCCATGTGCACTTGAGAAGAATGTGTATCCTGCTGCTTTTGGGTGCAGAGTTCTGTAGATGTTTGTTAGGTCCATCTGTTCTAATGTGTTATTCAGTGCCTCTGTGTCTTTACTTATTCTCTGTCTGGTTGATCTGTCCTTTGGAGTGAGTGGTGTGTTGAAGTCTCCTAAAATGAATGCATTGCTGTCTATTTCCTCCTTTAATTCTGTTAGTATTTGTTTCACATATGCTGGTGCTCCTGTGTTGGGTGCATATATATTTATAATGGTTATATCTTCTTGTTGGATTGACCCCTTTATCATTATGTAATATCCTTCTTTCTCTCTTGCTACTTTCTTCGTTTTGAAGTCTATTTTGTCTGATACAAGTACTGCAACACCTGCTTTTTTCTCTCTGTTGTTTGCATGAAATATCTTTTTCCATCCCTTCACTTTTAGTCTGTGTATATCTTTGGGTTTGAGGTGAGTCTCTTGTAAGCAGCATATAGATGGGTCTTACTTTTTTATCCACTCTGTTACTCTGTGTCTTTTGATTGGTGCATTCAGTCCATTTACATTTAGGGTGATTATTGATAGATATGTACTTATTGCCATTGCTGGCTTTAGATTCGTTGTTATCAAAGGTTCAAGGGTTGCTTCTTTACTGTCTAACAATCTAACTTAACTTTCTTGTTAAGTTATTGTAAACACCATCTGATGTTTCTTTATTTCTCTCCCTTCTTATTCTTCCTCCTCCATTCGTTATATACTAGGTTTTTTATTCTTTGCCTTTAGTTAGTATTTGGATGGTCTGCTTTGTTTGCTATGATTTTATTTTCTCTGGTGACATCTTTTTAGCCTTAGGGGTGCTTCCCTCTAGAGCAGTCCGTTTAAGATATCCTGTAGTGGTGGTTTATGAGAGGCAAACTCTCTCAACTTTCCCTTGTCTGGTAATTGTTTAATCCCTCCATCATATTTAAATGATAATCGTGCTGGATACAATATTCTTGGTTCGAGGCCCTTCTGTTTCATTACATTAAATGTATCATGCCATTAACTTCTGGCCTGTAAAGTTTCTGTTGAGAAGTCTGATGACAGTCTGATGAGTTTTCCTTTGTAGGTGATCTTTTTTTTCTCTCTAGCTGCCTTTAATACTCTGTCTTTATCTTTGATCTTTGCCATTTTAATTATTATGTGTCTTGGTGTTGTCTTCCTTGGGTCTGTTGTGTTGGGAGATCTGTGAACTTCCATGGACTGCGAGACTGTTTCTTTCCCCAGCGTGGGAAAGTTTTCAGCAATTATTTCTTCAAAGACACTTTCTATCCCTTTTTCTCTCTCTTCTTCCTCTGGTACTCCTATAATGTGAATATTGTTCCATTTGGATTGGTCACACAGTTCTCTGAATATTCTTTCATTCCTAGAGATCCTTTTATCTCTCTCTGCCTCAGCTGCTCTGTATTCCTGTTCTCTGATTTCTATTCCATTAACAGTCTCTTGCATCTCATCCAGTCTGCTGTTAAGCCCGTCGATGGCTTGTCTGATTTCTGCATTGTCTGTCCTCACTTCCCCTACTTCCTCCCTCAGCTCTTGCACATTTCTCTGTAGATCCAGCAGCATGGTCATGACTTTTATTCTGAATTCTTTTTCAGGAAGTCTGTGAATTTCCATCCCTTCAGGCTCCCTCTCTGGGTTGTCTGGTTGATCTTAGTCTGGACCATATTCCTCTGTCTTTTCATGGCTATAAAAGAGGTCGCTGGTATTGCCACGTATGTCAGCTGGGCTCTTTAAGACTTTAAAAAGGAAAAAAAAAAAGAAAGAAAGAAAAAAAGAAACAAAAAGGAAAAGAGAAGAAAAAACAAAAAATTAAACAAAACAAAAAATAACCAACAAACAAAGAAACAAACAAACAAAAATGCCCACCGGGAGTAGGTTCTGTGGGTATGGTGTAAGTGTCGCTGTTGCTCCACTATTCCGCAGCCGTGGCCGCGCTGCTCCGCAGGGCCCTTTATAGCTCTGGCCTAGGTGGGAACGAATGGGAGGCTGTTGATCCCTTTGGGAAGTCTCAGTGTGGCCACCATTTCCCAGTCACCAGCTAAAGGGTCTGAAACTCTCCAGGACTCCCAGCATGCTGGGCTGAGTGTGTTGGGGCGATCTGGCTCCTCCGCTGGGCTCCTGTCTCTTTCAGACCACTGAAAAAAGTGCGCGCTTTTCTTTCTTTTTTTTTTTTTCTTCTTTTTTCCTTCCCGGGGGCCAGCTGCAAGCACCCTGGCACATTCCCCGCTCAGATCCTGCACCCTCTGTCTCTCCAATCTCCACTACACTGCGCAATGTGTGTCAGCGCTCCCTGCACAGATCACCGGGTCTGGTTATTTCGCGGGGTGTACTTCCACTCCATCCTGGCTCTGAATCCTCTCCTCCTGCTGGTGCGCTGGGGTGGGTGAGTGCTTGGGTCCCACCGGGTCGCGGCTCCGTATCTTACCCCCTTCGCAGGGTGCTGAGTCCTCTCAGGTGTAGCTGCATGTTGTGCGCTTTCCTGTGTATTCTGGTCTCTCTTTTAGGAACAGTTGTATTTGCTGTATTTTCATAGATATATATAGTTTTGGGAGGAGATTTCAGCCGCCCTGCTCATGCTGCCATCTTCCTGGAAGTCCTGTTTGCTAATATTTTGTTGAGTATTTTTGCATCTATGTTCTTCAGGGCTATTGGTCTTTAATTTTTTTTTTTTGTGGTGTTTTTGCCTGGTTTTGGTATTAGAGTGATGTTGGCCTCATAAAATGAGTTTGGAAGTATTCCCTCTTCTTCTACTCCTTGGAAAACTTTAAGGAGGATGGGTATTAAGTCTTCACTAAATGGTTGATAAAATTCAGCAGTGAAGCCATCTGGTGTAGAGGTTTTGTTCTTAGGTAGGTTTTTGATTACCAGGTCAATTTCGTTGTTAGGTAATTGGTCTGTTCAGATTTTCTGTTTCTTCCTGGGTCAGCCTTGGAAGGTTGTATTTTTCTAGAAAGTTGTCTATTTCTTCTAGGTTATCCAGTTTGTTACCATATAATTTTTCATAGTATTCTGTAGTAATTCTTTGTATTTCTGTAGTGTATGTAGTGACTTTTCCTTTCTCATTTCTGATTCTGTTTATGTGAGTAGACTCTTTTTTTCCTTGATAAGTCTGGCTAGGGATTTATCTATGTTGTTTATTTTCTTGAAGAAGTAGCTCTTGCTGTCATTGATTCTTTCTATTGTTTTATTCTTCTCGATTTTATTTATTTCTGCTCTAATCTTTATTATGTCCCTCCTTCTACTGACGTTGGGCCTCATTTGTTCTTCTTTTTCTAGTTTCGTTAATTGTGAGTTTAGACTGCTCATATGGGATTGTTCTTCTTTCCTAAGTTGGCTTGTATTGCTATATACTTTCCTCTTAGCACAGCCTTTGCTGCATCCCACAGATTTTGCAGTGCTGAATTATTATTGTCATTTGTCTCCATATATTGCTTAATCTCTGTTTTTATTTGGTCATTGATCCATTGGTTATTTAGGAGCATGTTGTGAAGCCTCCATGTGTTTGTGGGATTTTTCATTTTCTTTGCATTATTTATTTCTAGTTTCATACCTTTGTGGTGTGAGAAACTGGTTGGTACAATTTCAATCTTTTTGAATTTACTGAGGCTCTTTTTGTGGTGTAGAATGTGATCTATTCTTGAAAATGTTCCATGTGCACTTGAGAAGAATGTGTGTTCTGCTGCTTTTGGGTGTAGAGTTCTGTAGATGTCTGTTAAGTCCATCTGTTCTAGTGTGTTGTTCAGTGCCTCTGTCTCTTTACTTATTTTCTGTCTGGTTGATCTGTCCTTTGGAGTGAGTGGAGTGTTGAATTCTAGAATGAATGCATTGCATTCTATTTCCCCTTATAATTCTGTTAGTATTTGTTTCACATATGTAGGTGCTTCTGTGTTAGGCACATAGATATTTATAATGGTTATATCTTCTTGTTGGATTGACCCTTTTATCGTTATGTAATGTCCTTCTTTGTCATTTGTGACTTTCTTTGTTATGAAGTCTATTTTGTCTGATACAAGTACTGCAACTCCTGATTTTTCCTCTCTATTAGTTGCGTGAAATATCTTTTTCCATCCCTTCACTTTTAGTCTGTGTATGTCTTTGGGTTTAAAGTGAGTCTCTTGTAGGCAGCATATAGATGGGTCTTGCTTTTTTATCTACTCAGTGGCTCTATGTCTTTTGATTGGTGCATTCAGTCCATTGACATTTAGGGTGATTATCGATAGGTATGTACTTATTGCCATTGCAGGCTTTAGATTTGTAGTTACCAAAGGTTCAAGGATTACTTCATTACTACCTAAGACTCTAGCTTAATTCACTTAATATGCTATTACAAACACAATCTAAAGGTTCTCTTTTTTTCCCTCTTTTTTCTTCCTCCTCCATTCTTTATATATTAGGTATCATATTCTGTACTATTTCTATCCCTTGATTGACTTTGGGGATAGTTAATTTAATTTTGCATTTGCTTAGTAATTAGCTGTTCTACTTTCTTTACTGTAGTTTTATTACCTCTGGTGACAGCTATTAAACCCTAGGAACACTTCCATCTATAGTAGTCCCTCCAAAATACACTGTAGAGATGGTTTGTGGGAGGTAAATTCTCTCAGCTTTTGCTTATCTGAAAATTGTTTAATTCCTCCTTCAAATTAAATGATAATCTTGCCAAATAAAGTAATCTTGGTTCAAGGCCCTTCTTCTTCATTGTGTTAAATACATCATGCCACTCCCTTCTGGCCTGTCAGTTTTCTGCTGAGAAGTGTGATGATAGCCTGATGGGATGTCCCTTGAATGTGATCTTATTTCTCTCTCTTATCTTTGATCTTTGCCATTTTAACTACTATATGTCTTGGTGTTGTCTTCCTTGGGTCCCTTGTGTTGGGAGATCTGTGCATCTCCATTGCCTGAGAGACTATCTCCTTCCCCAGGTTGGGGAAGTGTTCAGCAATCACCTCCTCAAAGACACTTTCTATCCCTTTTTCTCTCTTCTTCTTCTTGTACCCCTATAATGCGAATATTGTTCCGTTTGGATTGGTCACACAGTTCTCTCAATATTCTTTCATTCTTAGAGATCCTTTTTTCTCTCTGTGCATCAGCTTCTTTGTATTCCTCTTTCTCTAGTTTCTATTTCATTTATCATCTCCTGCACTGTATCTAATCTGCTTTTAATACCCTTCATTGTGCTCTTCAACGATTGGATCTCCAACTAGAATTCATTCCTGTGTTCTTGAATATCTTTCCGTACCTCCATGAGCATGTTATATGATTTTTATTTTGAACTCCCTTCCAGGAAGATTCATGAGGTTGATGTCATTTAAATATTTCTCAGGAGTTGATTAATAATTTTACTTTGAACCAGGTTCCTTAGGTGTTTCATATTTGTATATGGTGCCCTCTAGTGCCCAGAGGCTCTACTCTCTGGAACTGCTCAGCCCTTGAAGTAATGTTGGGGGTCGCAGGGGAGTGGTATTGGTGCCTGGGAGGAGGAAAGAGCTGTTTCCTGCTTCCCGGCTGCTATGCCTGACTCCACTGCCTGAACCAGTGGGCTGACCACACAGGTGTAAGCCTCTATGCTTTGCATTTGTAGTTGCTGTAGACAGATCTTCCCTCTGGCTGGCCTAACGCCAGGGTAGGATTTGCTGGTTTGCTAGCCAGATGGGGCTGGCTGGGAGAAAGGTGCTGTAGGCTGTGTATCCTGGAGGGGGTCCTTGGAGCTGTGTAGCCAGCCAGGGAGCTGGGGTACATGAAGATCATGAAAGCTCCCAACCTGCTGGGCAGAGTGCACCCAGACAATTTTGTCTACCTGTCCTTTCTCCTGAGTAGTAAGCTCTGTGCAATCCTTGCCCCTTTAGCAGCCCTCTTGCTAAGCACTTCCTTCTTAGGAAGTCTCTCAGACTCCCTGCCTTTCTTTTGTCCCCGAGCAGCCAGATATGGATCCCTGCTTTCTACAAGTGGCCAGAATCTCAGTCTCTCCAGGAATTCTGCCTGTCTTAGCTTTCCAAGCCCCTACTCATGAGAGTATCATGCAAGCACCATGAAATGTAGGTTGTGCTCCCAGAGCATATCTCCGGAGTTAGGTATTCAGTAGTCCCGGCCTCCACTCCCTCCCCACTCCATTTCTCTTCCTCTTGCGAGTGAGCTGGGGTGAGGGAAGGGCTTGGGTCCTGCCGGGTCACAGCTTTGGTACATTACCCTGTTCCGTAAGGTCTGCTCTTTTCTCTGAGTGTATGCAGTCTGGCACAGCCCTCTTTCCTGTTGCTCTTTCAGGGGTGGTTGTATTAATCATATTTTTGTATTATATGCGGTTTTAGGAGGAAGCCTCTGTTTCACCTCTCATACCGCCATATTTAATCCTTTCTCTTCCTTTCTTTTCTACTGTTTTGGATTTACAAAAGCTATTCTTTCACCTGGGTGGCCTGGATGATTCCTGTGAAGGAGGAGCAAGCTGTTAAAATGCTTTTTGAAAGATAAGTGCTAAAAATGAAAGCTTCATTGCAAGTTTAGCACAAAGCATTTTAGAAAAAGCTGCTGTTTTGGCAAATCGTTTTCAGATTGTTAGGAATATTTTAATGTAATCTTTATGAAATCCTAAACCTTTGAATCTATCACATTCATGCAGATTGGTAGGGCCAGTGTGATTTAAATCAAAATGTGATTTTTCAGGCTCTAAATTGCAGTAATCTGGTTAAATTTTTGACACTGTTACTGTGACCCACAAGGACTTTTCAGATACCTGCAGAGTGAAATTTCTGAGGAAGAAGCAGCTAAGTGCTTGAGAGATGGGGAGTGGGTACCAAACCAGAATCCAAAGTCAGGCTTCACTGCATTCAGTAATGGCTTGTCAGGGTGACAGGATTCTGACTGATAAAGCTGTTCCATTTAGCACCAGTGAACAAGCCCACCAACTTTCAAACAAACAAAACCCCTGATTGTCTTTCAGTGGAGATTTTAAAATAAAAATGCACCACACATCTATTCTTTCTATTTTTAAGTGCTTTGTTCATTTCTTTGTTCAATCAGAAAGTTCCTGCTTTATCTAACATCCCTGCTGAGCTTTCTTTCAGACTGGTTTTCTGGTCATGTTGAATATATTTGAAAATGGAAAAAACACACCAGGGCATATATATAGGGCCATTCTAGGAGCTGGCTGGGATTAATACCCTAAACTGAATCTGATCTTTGCTTGTACTATCTGGTTATCTTGACAATGGGTTTCAGTCATGGACAAATTCACTATGCATTCAGTGAGACCGAAAAAAAAATGGCAGTGGAATGTTCTTTTTAAATATTATTTATTTATTTATTTATTTATTTATTTATTTATATTAAGGTGTCATTGATCTACACTCTTATGAAGGTTTCACATGAAAAAATAATGTGGTTACTATATTCACCCATATTATCGTGTCCCCCCATACTCCATTGCAGTCACTACCCATCAGTATAGTAAGATGCCACAGAGTGATTATTTGCCTTCTGTGTGCTACACTGTCTTTCCCATGATCCCCCCCGCACCATGTGTGCCAATCATAATACCCCTCAATCCCCTTCTCCCTCCCTCACCCCTCCCCTTTGGTAACTATTAGTCCCTTCTTGGAGTCTGTGAGTCCTCCGTTGTTTTGTTCTTTCAGTTTTGCTTCGTTGTTATACTCCACAAATGAGGGAAATCTTTTGGTACTTGTCTTTCTCTGGCTCTCTTATTTCACTAAGCATATTATACTCCAGCTCCATCCATGTTGTTGCAAATGGTAGGATTTGTTTCTTTCTTATGGCTGAATAGTATTCCATTGTGTATATGTACTACACCTTCTTTATCCATTCATCTACTGATGGACACTTAGGTTGCTTCCATATCTTGGCTATTGTAAATAGTGCTGCAATAAACATAGGAGTGCATATGTCTTTTTTTAAATTTTAATTTATTTTTATTTTCGTATCATTAATATACAGTTACATGAGCAACATCGTGGTTACTAGATTCCACCCATTATCAAGTCCCCACCACAAACCCCATTACAGTCACTGTGCATCAGCATAGTAAGATGCTATAGACTTACTACTTACCTTTGTGCTATACTGCCTTCCCCTACATTATGTGTGCTAGTCATAATGCCCCTTATTCCCCTTCTCCCTCCCTTCCCACCCACCCTCCCCAGTCCCTTTCCCTTTCTCTTTGGTACTGTTAGTCCATTCCTGGGTTCTATAAATCTGCTGCTGTTTTGTTCCTTCAGTTTTTTCTTTGTTCTTATGCTCCACAGACGAGTGAAATCATTTGGTACTTGTTTTTCTCTGCCTGGCTTATTTAATTGAGCATAATGCCCTCTAGCTCCATCCATGTTGTTACAAATGGTAGGATTTGTTTTCTTCTTATGGCTGAATAATAATCAATTGTGTATATGTACCACGTTTATCCATTCATCTACTGATGGACACTTAGGTTGCTTCCATTTCTTGGCTATTGCAAATAGTGCTGTGATAAACATAGGGGTGCATATGTCTTTTTGAAACTGGGCTCCTGCATTCTTAGGGTAAATTCCTAGGAGTGGAATTCCTGGGTCAAATGGTATTTCAATTTTGAGTTTTTTGAGGAACCTCCATACTGCTTTCCACAATGGTTGAACCTAGCTCACATTCCCACCAGCAGTGTAGGAGGGTTCCCCTTTCTCCACATCCTCACCAGCATTTGTTGTTCCTATTCCTTTCTATGTTGGCCATCCTAACTGGTGTAAGGTGAAATTTCATTGTGGTTTTAATTTACATTTCCCTGATAATTAGTGATGTGGAACACCTTTACATGTGCCTGTTGGCCATCTGAATTTATTCTTTGGAGAAGTGTCTGTTCATAACCTCTGCCCGTTTTTTAATAGGGTTATTTGCTTTTTGGGTGTTGAGGCATGTGAGTTCTTTATATATTTTGGATATTTACCCCTTGTCAGATATGTCATTTACAAATATATTCTCCCATACTGTAGGATGCCTTTTTGTTATGGTGATGGTGTCCTTTGCTGTATAGAAGCTTTTTAGCATGATATTGTCCCATTTGTTCATTTTTGATTTTGTTTCCCTTGCCCGAGGTGATGCGTTCAGGCACGTCTTTTTGAATCTGAGAAATTATATTCTTTGGGTAAATTCCTAGGAGTGGAATTCCCGCGTCAAATGGTATCTCTATTTTGAGTTTTTTGAGGAACCTCCATACTGCTTTCCACAATGGTTGAACTAATTTGCATTTCCACCAGCAGGGTAGGAGGGTTCCCCTTTCTCCACATCCTCACCAACATTTGTTGTTGTTTGTCTTTTGGATGGTGGCCATCCTGACTGGTGTGAGGTGATATCTCATTGTGGTTTCAATTTGCATTTTTCTGATGATTAGCAATGTGGAGCATCTTTTCATGTGCCTGTTGGCCGTCTGAATTTCTTCTTTGGAGAAGTGTCTGTTTAGCTCCTCTGCCCATTTTTTAATTGGCCTATTTGCTTTTTGTTGGTTGAGGTGAGTGAGCTTTTTATAAAATTTGGATGTCAACCCCTTATCGGATATGTCATTTATGAATATATTCTCCCATACTGTAGGATGCCTTTTTGCTCTGTTGATGGTGTCTGCTATACAGAAACTTTTTAGTTTGATGTAGTCCCATTTGTTCATTTTTGTTTTTTTTCCCTTTCTTGAGGAGATATGTTCAGGAAAAAGTTGCTCATGTTTACATTCAGGAGATTTTTGCCTATGTTGTCTTCTAAGAGTTTTATGGTTACATGACATACATTCAGGTCTTTGATCCATTTTGAGTTTACTTTTGTATATGGGGTTAGACAATAATCCAGTTTCATTCTCCTGCATGTAGCTGTCCAGTTTTGCCAACACCGGTTGTTGAAGAGGCTGTCATTTCCCCATTGTGTGTCCATGGCTCCTTTATCGTATATTAATTGACCATATATGCTTGGGTTTATATCTGGGCTCTCCAGTCTGTTCCATTGGTCTATGGGTGTTCTTGTGCCAGTACCAAATTGTCTTGATTACTGTGGCTTTGTAGTAGAGCTTTAAGTCAGGGAGCATAATCCACCCCCCCTCCCCCCGCTGTATTGTTCCTTCGCAGGATTACTTTGCCTATATGGGATCTTTTGTGGTTCCATATGAATTTTAGAACTATTTGTTCTAGTTCGTTGAAGAATGCTGTTGGTATTTTGATAGGAATTGAATTGAATCTGTAGATTGCTTTAGGCAGGATGGCCATTTTGGCAATATTAATTCTTCCTATCCATGCGCATGGAATGTGTTTCCATTTATTGGTATCTTCTTTAATTTCTTTCATGAGTGTCTTGTAGTTTTCAGAATATAAGTCTTTCACTTCCTTGGTTAGGTTTATTCCCAGGTATTTCGTTCTTTTTAATGCAATTGTGAATGGAATTGTCCTGATTTCTCTTTCTGCTAGTTCATCGTTAGTGTATAGGAATGCAACAGATTTCTCTGTATTAATTTTGTATCCTGCAACTTTGCTGAATTCAGATATTAGATCTAGTAGTTTTGGAGTGGGTTCTTTAGGGTTTTTATGTACAATATGTCATCTGCAAACAGTGACAGTTTAACTTCTTCTTTACCAATCTGGATGCCTTTTATTTCTTTGTGTTGTCTGATTGCTATAGTGAGGACCTCCAGAACTATGTTGAATGAAAGTGGAGAGAGTGGACATCCTTGTCTTGTTCCCGATTTTAAAGTAAAAGCTTTCAGCTTCTCACTGTTAAGTATGATGTTGGATGTGGGTTTGTCATATATGGCCTTTATTATGTTGAGGTACTTGCCCTCTATACCCATTTTGTTGAGAGTTTTTATCATGAATGAATGTTGAATTTTGTCGAATGCTTTTTGGCATCTGTGGAAATGATCATGTGGTTTTGTCCTTCTTTTTGTTGATGTGGTGGATGATGTTGATGTATTTTCGAATGCTCTATCATCCTTGCATCCCTGGAATAAATCCTACTTGATCATGATGGATGATCTTTTTGATGTATTGGTTTGGTAATATTTTGTTGAGTGTTTTTGCATCTATGTTCATCAGGGATATTGGTCTGTAATTTTCTTTTTTTGTTGTGTCTTTGACTGGTTTTGGTATTAGGGTGATGCTGGCCTCATAGAATATGTTTGGAAGTATTCCCTCCTATTGTATTTTTTGAAAAAGTTGAAGGAGAATGGGTATTAAGTCTTCACTAAATGTTTGATAAAACTCAGTTGAGAATCCATCTGGTCCAGGAGTTTTGTTCTTAGGTAGTTTTTGATTACTGATTCAATTTCGTTGCTAGTAATTGGTCTGTTCAGATTTTTCTCTTTCTTTCTGGGTTAGCCTTGGAAGGTTGTATTTTTCTAGAAAGTTGTCCATTTCTTCTAGGTTATCCAGTTTGTTAGCAAATACTTTTTCATAGTATTCTCTAGTAATTCTTTGTATTTCTGTGGTGTCCATAGTGTGTTTCTGTGGTGTCCATAGTGATTTTTCGTTTGTCATTTTTCATTCTGTTTATGTGTGTAGACTCTCTTGTTTTCTTGATAAGTCTGGCTAGGGGTATATCTATTTTGTTTATTTTCTCAAACAACCAACTCTTGCTGTCATTGATTCTTTCTATTGTTTTATTCTTCTCAGTTTTATTTATTTCTGCTCTAATCTTTATTATGCGCCTCCTTCTACTGACTTTGGGCCTCATTTGTTCTTCTTTTTCTAGTTTCATTAACTGTGAGTTTAGATTGTTCATATGGGATTGTTCTTCTTTCCTGAGGTAGGCCTGTATTGCAATATACTTCCCTCTCAGCATGGCCTTCGCTGTGTCCCACAGATTTTGTGGTGTTGAGTTATTGTTGTAATTTGTCTCCATATATTGCTGCATCTGTATTTATTTGGTCATTGATCCATTGGTTATTTAGGAGCATGTTGTGAAGCCTCCATGTGTTTGTGGGATTTTTCATTTTCTTTGCATTATTTATTTCTAGTTTCATACCTTTGTGGTGTGAGAAACTGGTTGGTACAATTTCAATCTTTTTGAATTTACTGAGGCTCTTTTTGTGGTGTAGTATATGATCTATTCTTGAAAATGCTCCATGTGCATTTGAGAAGAATGTGTGTTCTGCTGCTTTTGGGTGTAGAGTTCTGTAGATGTCTGTTAGGTCCATCTGTTCTAATGTGTTGTTCAGTGCCTCTGTCTCTTTACTTATTTTCTGTCTGGTTGATCTGTCCTTTGGAGTGAGTGGAATGTTGAATTCTCTTAGAATGAATGCATTGCATTCTATTTCCCCTTTTAATTCTGTTAGTATTTGTTTCACATATGTATGTGCTCCTGTGTTGAGTGCATAGATATTTATAATGGTTATATCCCCTTGTTGGATTGACCCCTTTATCATTACATAATGTTCTTCTTTGTCTCTTGTTATTTTGTTTTGAAGCCTATTTTGTCTGATACAAGTACTGCAACTCCAGCTTTTTTCTTTTTCTCCCAATTAGTTGCATGAAATATCTTTTTCCATCCCTTTACTTTCAGTCTGTGTGTGTCTTGGGTTTGAAGTGAGTCTCTTGTGGGCAGCATATAGATGGGTCTTGTTTTTTTATCCATTCAGTGACTCTGTGTCCTTTGATTGGTGCATTCAGACCATTTACATTTAGCGTCATTATCGATAGGTATGTACTTATTGGCATTGCACGCTTTAGATTCGGGGTTACCAAAGGTTCAAGGGTAACTTCCTTACTATCTAAGAGTCTAACTTAACTCACTTAGTATGCTATTATAAACACAATCTAAAGGTTCTTTTTTTTCTCCTCCTTTTTCTTCCTCCTCCTTTCTTTATATATTATGTTTCATATTCTGTACTCTTTGTCTATCCCTTGACTGACTTTGGGGGTAGTTGATTTAAGTTTGCATTTGATTAGTAATTAATTGTTCTACTTTCTTTACTGTGTTTTTATTACCACAGCTGTTTAACCTTAGGAACACTTCCATCTAATCTATAGCAGTCCCTCCAAAATACACTGTAGAGATGGTTTGTGGGAGGTAATTTCTCTCAGCTTTTGCTTACCTGGAAATTGTTTAATCCCTCCAAATTTAAATGATAATCTAGCTGGATAGGGTATTCTTGGTTTAAGCCCCTTCTGCTTCATTGCATTAAATATATCCTGCCACTCGCTTCTCGCCTGTAAGGTTTCTGCTGTGTAGCCTGATGAGTTTTCCTTTTTATGTGATCTTTTTTCTCTCTCTAGGTGCTTTTAAAAGTGTGTCCTTATCCTTGATCTTTGCCATTTTAATTATTATATGCCTTGGTGTTGTCTTCCTTGGGTCCCTTGTGTTGGGAGATTTGTGCCCCTCCATGGCCTGAGAGACTATCTCCTTCCCCATATTGGGGAAGTGTTCAGGAAGTACTTCCTCAAAGACACTTTCTATCCCTTTTTCTCTCTCTTCTTCTTCTGGTACCCTTATAATGCGAATATTGTTCCATTTGGATTGGTCACACAATTCTCTCAGTATTCTTTCATTTCTAGAGATCCTTTATTTTCTTTGTGCCTCAGCTTCTTTGTATTCCTCTTCGCTAATTTCTATTTCATTTATCATCTCCTCCACTATATCTAATCTGCTTTAAAAACCCTCCATTGTGTTCCTCAATGATTGGATCTCCATCCTAAATTCGTCCCTGAGTTCTTGAATATTTTTCTGTACCTCCAGGAGCATGTTTATGATTTTTATTTTGAAATCTCTTTCAGGAAGATTGATTAGTTCAGTCTCACATGACCTTTTTTCCAGTGTTTGTGAGATTTTGCTTTGAACCAGGTTCCTTTGACATTTCATTTTGGTAGGTGACTCCCTCTAGTGCCCAGAAGCTCTTCTCTCTGGAGCTGCTCAGTCCCTGAAGTGATATCAGGGTCACAGGGGAGTGGTGCTGGTGCCTGGGTGAGGAAAGAGCTGTTTCCTGCTTCCCGGCTGCTATGCCTGTCTCCACTGCCAAAACCAGTGAGCCAAACACACAGGTGTAAGCCTCTATGCTTTGCATTTGTAGCTGCTATTGGCAGGGCTTCCCTCTGGCTGGCTTGATGTCAGGGTAGGATTTGCTGGTTTGCGAGCCAGGTATGGGGCAGCTGGGAGGAAGGCACAGTATGCTATGTATCATGGTGGGGTGCCTTGGAGCTGAGTAGCCAGGCAGGTGGATGGAGCACCTGAAAATCCTGCAAGTTCTCAACCTGCTGGGCAGAGTGCACCTGGATAATTTTGTCTACCTGTCCTTTCTCCTGAGCAGTAAGCCCTGTGCAATCCTTGCCCCTTTAGCAGCCCTCTCACTTTAGGAAGTCTCCTAGACTGCCTGCCTAGAGCAGCTGTTTATGGATCCCTGTTTTCCACAAGCAGCTGGAATCTCAGTGTCCTCAGGTATTCTGCCTGTCTTAGCTTTCCAACCTCACTAATCACCAGAGCACCATGCAATGTAGGTTCATGCTCTCAGAGCAGATCTCCAGGGCTAGGGTTCCCAGTCCTTTCTGCTCTGTTTCTCTTCCTCCTGCCAGTGAGCTGGGTTGGGGGAAGGGCTTGGGTCCCACCAGGTCACAGCTTTGGTATGTTACCCTGTTCCGTGAGGTCTGTTCTTTTCTCTAGGTGTCTGCAGTCTGGCACAGCCTTCTCTCCTGTTGCTCTTTCAGGATTAGTTGTATTAATTATGTTTTCATATTATATGTGGTTTCACCTCTCACGCTGCCATCTTTAATCCTATCAGCAGTGGAACATTCTTGGGTGAAAGGGTTTATACCCAACTTTACTCCCATGGTTGCAGGTCAATCACTAGAATCTTTCCACTCAGAGCAAGTCTACAAGCAGCAAGCCGGTCTTTGCCTCTGGGCCTCTCTGCCCCCTTGCAGCCATCTCAGTCTTGTTCTCAGCACTGCCACCACTCCAGTCTTTACTCTCCTGCAGCCTTGCAACAGGGCCACTGTGTTGCCCAGAGCACTGGGAGGAGCTCTTTATATAGAGTCAATAATATGTTGCCCACACATGTGTAGTGAGGTAGCTGACCAGGGTCAGGTGAGAATCCTGGCCATAGGAACTTTCATGTTCTCCACACTGGTGATATGCTGGTGTTTATCCCTAAGTTATAGATTATATTTTTGAGTTATTATAAATTAAAACAAATTAAAAGCTTAAAAAAATAAGTAGTCCATTAGATGTTGGACTAATAAGTAAAGAAAAAAACAAAAAAAAAACCATACTCCAGGGATTGAAAAAAATCTTTGTTAGAAAATGAATTTTCTTAGCTTTTAGGATTGAAGGAATTTTGATAGTCCTTGAGATTCTTTAGGACTTTTTAGTGTTTCAGCAAGCCCAGTAAAACTTAAAACTTTAGCCCACCAGAAAATTAAAATATTAAATTTATTTGTTTCTGGCTTGAATGTTGTCAACTAAGTCCTGGTTCTCTCATCTGATTATGATTTCTGATTGGTAGTCAAGTGTGTAATTAAAAATAGGAAAACTATTCAATAAATGCAGTTGCAAAATATTTCAAAATGAGAGATTGTCGGGAAAATGGAAGTTCCTATGGCCAGGATCCTCACCTGACCCTAAACTACTTGATGGTGTAACTGGCCTACTGCTAAGCTAATGCTTCCACACCCTTAGCAATGAGCTATTATTGACTGAGTCACTATATATAAAGAGCTCCACTCAGTGGGCTGGGTGGAGGCAAAGATGGAGGCAGATTGTGGACCTGCAAACAGCTGGATGTAGATGTGATTCTAGTGCTCTACCTACCACTGTGAGAATAAAGCTGAGTGTGGATAAAGTGAAGGCTCCTATGGCCAGGATTCTCACCTGACCCTGGTCAGCTAGCTCACTACATACGTGTGGGCAATACGTTGCTATTGACTCTCTATATAAAGAGCTCCACCCAGTGCTCTGGGTGACGTGGTGGCAGTGCGGAGGACAGAGACTGAAGTGGCTGCGGGGTAGAGAGGCCCAGAGGCAGAGACCGACTTGCTGCATGCAGACGGTGCTCTGAGTGGATGGGATTCTAGTGATTGACCTGCCACCGTGGGAATAAAGTTTGGTATAAACCCTTTTACCCCAAGAATGTTCTGTTGTCATTTCTCGGTCTCACTGTATCCATAGTGAACTTGCCTAGGGCTGAAACCCCCAGGCAAGACAGAGATGTATGGGGGAACATAACAGATGTTCTTATTAATGAGGATGGGTTGGGAGGTATTGTTTTAGAAGAGAATGGAAAGTTGGCGCTGGTTTTGATTTTTCAGGCAAAGTAGCAGGGAGAGGTACTTCCTACTAGGAAGCCAGTAAAAATAAATTTATATTTAAAAAAGAGCCACTGGGAGTTTGGCAAGAATAACCAATATACAGCTCTAGAAATACAGGATGGTACAGGATAAATGAAAAAATCAGTAATGATTTTTTTTGTTTATACTTTAAACTTACTGTGCTTTATATGTAAATATATTTATACCTGTGTAATCCACATTGCTTTTAATAGTTACCATTGTACTTGAGAAATCTTTTCTCTGTGTTTTTCATTGACTTCTAGGTAGTTCCTTTTCCCAAGACTGAACAGCAAATAGCCCCTCAGCCCCTTTCTGGTGCTGGCATCTAAAATATAAATGGTAAGTCAAAGTTTGCAAGCTATTGTTAGTATCACTTTGACAAGGTTTAATGAACAGATGTAAGTAAGGAAATGGAAACTTCTTAAAAGTTTGTTGAAAAGATGGTAGAATGGCAGAACTGTGTTAAAGAAATTTTACCCACTAAAAGTTATGTAAAAGACTAACTAGTTTTGTACTGAACAGTTCTAAAATTCCCATACTGCCATTCTTCTGATCTGTTGTTTAAAGGAACGTCAAATGTCTAAAACCCAAGGGTCATTTTCTTGGTGGAGCCTTCTTCTAACCTCTGCCTGGATTAAGATCTTATGTTTTGTTATAACCTCCTTCCCTCCCAGCACTTAAACTGTGTCTCACACCAGTGGTTCTCAAAATGTGGCCCCAGACCAGTAGCATCAGCATTACTTGGGAATTTGAGAAAATGCTTTTGGGCCTTACAACAGATCTACTGAATCAGAAACTATGCTCTGTTTTAATAAGCCCTCCAAGTAATTTTGATACCCATTAAAGTTTGAG
This sequence comes from Phataginus tricuspis, assembly GCA_029783875.1. Lineage (NCBI taxonomy): Eukaryota > Metazoa > Chordata > Mammalia > Pholidota > Manidae > Phataginus > Phataginus tricuspis. The sequence continues at coordinate 1,369,516 of JAQQAC010003639.1, read as the reverse complement.
AACCATTGCCTTCTGCTATAGTTGTCAACATTATTTCCTCATAATGGACCATGGCCACCACAGCTCTTAACATAGTGCCACAAACACAGTAAATACTTGATTATTTGACCAGAGAGCACAGGTGTATTTTGCCAGGAGCTGAAACAACTATAAGACATCATCTATCTTGTAAGCGAATACGTGGAAAGAGGAGACTAAAATATTTGAGCCTTTTTCTTTCCCTGTTTTATAGCAGAGCTGCTTGGAAAGCCTGCACAAAAAGCCCCATAAAGTGTGGACCAACAATAGGATGAAGATGTGGAGCCAATGGGATATATTTTGGTCCGTATCTAGGCCGCAAGCAATGAGCCTTAGCGATTTTCTCCCCGCAATTCATACTGTGAATAGAAGGGTAGAAACCCCAAAACCTGATTTCAGGGAAGAAACTTTATAGCTGGATAACCTAATTAATGTTATATAAATTTAAATTGCCTTGATAGGACTTTTTGGTGAAGATGAGTGAACCTGGTTGCCAAGGTTTTTGAAAGGTAATCAGTATAAATCTGTAGCTCAGAGTACTGAGTTGTTTTTTTTTTACCTCACCATGTCTATAAAGTATAGATTCTTTATCTGGCAACTTTGACTTTTTTGTGGGTACAGGACTAGTACATAGTCAAGATTATGCCTCCCCTAAAGGATCTTATAGTTTAATAGTAATAAGTCAGAATGAAAGGAGGTGGAGACATAAGCCACCTGTTATGGAAACAGGAGGAATAGTCAAGACTTTGGGGAATCTAGGTAGGTTTCCAGGCAATTACTTTTAAACTTTGCTTTTTTCTTTTTTTAAAAGTATTTTTCCTTAAGTTTATTTGGTCTTTTTGACCAAATGTTATGGCAAAGGCCGAACAAAGAGATTTTTTGTTTTTTAGTGTGCTTTCTTGCAAAGGGGCTTAAAGCTCTTGAAGTGAGGTTTGAGTGGATCTGGTACCTGTATTTTGAATGACACAGCTGCCTGATAAGTGATGTTTTTATCCCTTAAGAGAAGGGTGGCTGACCTGGTGTATCTGGTTGTCCCAGGAAAATTGTTCCCCCTTGATGTTCAAGAGTACCTTGGTTTGGATAAAAAATTATGTGATTACCCCAATTCAGACTGCCTGTCCTTTTTTTTAATTTTGGTATCATTAATCTACAATTACATGTGCAACATTATGGTTACTAGACTCCCCACATCATCAGGTCCCCCCCACATACCCCATTACAGTCACTGTCCATCAGCATAGTGAGATGTTGTAGAATCACTACTTGTCTTCTCTGAGCTGTACAGCCCTCCCCGTGCCCCCCCACCCTATGTCTGCCAATCGTAATGCCCCTTTTACCCTCTTATCCCTCCCTTCCCACCCATCCTCCCCAGTCCCTTTCCCTTTGGTAACTGTTAGTCCATTCTTGGGTTCTGTGAGACTACCTGTCCTTTTAGGGGAAGATTCCATATACCTAAAATATGATGAAGGCATATTTATATTTTTGGGCCATTTTCTCTCTAGAAACATTTTCGTTTTCACATAGTCTGTTAATATAGTGTTAATAAACCAAAGCATAATTCAAAAAATTCCAAATGTATGTAAGGCCTTAGATCAGGAGATAAAAATCTTATATTATGTGAATTTAAGGGAGAAAGTCAGTAGCCCTCCTTTGTACAATGTATACTAGAATGTGCTAGATACTAAAAGTGTTTTTTTCTCCTTCTATTGTCTGCTTTAACTGAAATAATATCATTTGAAAAGGATCTAGAAAATACTTAGGTATGGATACAACCCCTAAGGGCAGAAAATATTCATTTAGTTACAGCTTCTACTTTTTAATTGTTTAAATATACCTAACTAATCAGTAAACTAGCAAAATAACCCCAAATCATTATTTTAAAATTAGCTAGGTTTGATAAAAAATTTCACCTTAAGAGGAACTGTTTTGGCCCATTACAAGTTGGGTCTTGGTTGAATTTAAGCACCAAGTATTTGAATATCTACTAGATGCATAGCACCAGGCTAGGGGTGTAGCAAATACAAAGCAGCATGTGAACCTGACTTCCCTCAGGAAGGTCTGTGGTATGGTTGAGCCTAGAGACAGGTTTAAATGAGGTGAAGATTAAGATTTGGACTGAAAAAAAAGAAAAAGCTAGAAAAGGGAGTTGAATGCTTGAAGGGGTGTGTGACATCTCTGACACCAAATGCAGTGGTGTATTTTTTTCCCTACATATGTATAATGATAACAATGTTATACACAGTGGTAATAGTGGTATGACTTCATTCGTGTATCCGGACCTGATTCCAGTGTGTGTAAATATGTGGGAGGGTGTCTTTCACACATACTTACACCAAGCAGTTCTCGAGCAACACATGGTGTCCGAGAACTCAACTCAATTCTGATGCTATCTGCCCAGAGGCAGCACCAGATTCCCAGGTTAAGGGCTCTGTGCCATAAGACTGCCCTCCACCTCCCACTCCAGGTGCTGGTCAATGCAGATCCCTGTGCTTCCGACCTACTGGCTGCAGATAGGAAGTTCCCACGACCTGCCCCTTAGATTCGATTAATTTGCTAGAATGGCTCACAGAACTCAGAAAACTCTTAACGTAACGTTTACCAGTTTAATAAAGGATACCGTAGAGGATATAAATTAACAGCCAGATGGAGAGACACAGGGCAAGGTCCCAAATAAAGGAGCTTCTACACTCATGGAGCTTGGGGCCTGGCTCAGTGGCACGTGGAGGTGTTCTGGTTCCCCAAGCATAGAAGCTCTCCAACTAAGAAGCAGGGTCCAGCTGAGCAAAGCAGGCAGAGCAGAGCACACACACACACAGAAAGAGAGAGCAAGAGCTCTTCTCATGGATTTTGTGAGTGCTTCATTGCATAGTCATAATTGACTAAATTATTGGCCATTGGCTGATTCAGCCTCCAGCCCTGCCCTTGGGTGGGGAGTCCAAAAGTCTCTCATTAACATGACAAAACATCTGTTTCATCTTTAAGACTCTGTAGTGTTTTCAGGATCTGTGAATGAAGACCAATATACCTGGGAAATATATATTTGGTGATAAGAATGACCAAATATGTATTTCTTATAACTAATTATATTACAGGGTGACATCTTTTTTTACTTTTAGTTATTTTTTTAATTGAAATATTGTTGATATACAATCTTGTATTGGTTTCAAATATACAACACTGTGGTTCCACAGTTCCCCATATTATTAAATCCTCACCCTCACTAGTGCAGTTACTATCTGTCAGTGTAGGAAGATGTTATAGAATCATTGGCTGTATTCTCCAGGCTGTACTACCATCCCCATGACCAACTTATATTATGATTGAGAATTTTTTGCCTCTTTATCCCCCTCACCCTCCCCACTTACCCACCCCAACTCCTCCCCCATGGTAACTACCAGTCACTTTTCAGTGTCTGAGTTTACTGCTATTTTATTCACTTTGTTTTGTTTTTATATTTCACAAATAATTGAAATCATATGGCATGTCTTTCTCTGCCTGGCTTATTTCACTGAGCATAATACCCTCTAGGTCCATTCATGTTGCAAATGGCAGGTTTCTTTTTTTATGGCCGAATAATGTACCATTGTGTATATATACCACTTTTTTTTTTCAGAGTATGTAAAGAGTATAGTTTTCCTTTTTAATTAAGGTGTCATTGATATATAATCTTATGAAGGTTTCACATGAACAACCTTGTGGTTTCAACATTTACCCATATTATTAAGTCCCCCCACCACACAGTTGCAATCACTATCAGTGTAGTAAGATGCTGTAGAGTCATTACTTGTCTTCTCTGTGCTGTACTGCCTCCCCTGTGACCTACCTATATTGTATGTGCTAATTATAATGCCCCTTAATCCCCTTCTCCCTCCCTCCCTACCCACCCTCCCCCACCCTTTCCCTTTGGTAACCACTATCCCTTCTTGGAGTCTGTGAGTCTGTTGCTGTTGTGTTCCTTCAGTTTTGCTTTGTTGTTACACTCCACAAGTGAGTGAAATTTGTCCTTCTCTGCCTGGCTTATTTCACTGAGCATAATACCCTCTAGTTCCATTCATTTTGTTGCAAATGGTAGGATTTGTTTTCTTTTATGGATGAATGATATTCCATTGTGTATATGTACCACATCTTTATCCATTCATCTACTGATGGACACTTAGCTTGCTTCCATATCTTGGCCATTGTAAATAGTGCTGTGATAAATGTAGGGGTGCATATGTCTTTTTGAAGATTCCCAAAGTTTTAAGAGACTTAGTAATAAATCCTCTATTTGCTGGCTCTTTAATCTAGAACTTCTCCATCAGTTTTTCTGACCTATGGGTAGAAAGAACACTGAGGTAGTGTCATTTTGATGGTGTCTTTATGGAAGACCTAAGTTTGATGTGTGCTGGCAGCATTTCAAATAGAGTTCTAGACAGCTCTTTCTGTAAAGTCTGATTTAAAGCCACCAGGACTTTCCCTGCATTCTATTGTGGCAGAGGAGGACTTTGCATAGAAAAAACTTTTTTTAAAGAAAAATTTGTCTAAGAATCTTTGAAGATTTAGAATATAACATTAGTGATATTAAAATTATGTTAATATCGTAGAACTAATGATATTAGTTTAAAAAAGTTACTCTACCTTTTCATCAGGACTTACAGTTGTTATGATGTTTATCATCCATAGTCTCTTTTTTTAAGTCTCCTGAGTCACTGTAGGAGATTACCAAAAGAGGAAAGTTGGTTGGAAACCAGAACTAGATCATTGATCTAGAAAACCAGCTCTGGAAAATAAAGTTTTATCAAAAATAGTTGATATTACTGAATGTCAGGGTAGGAATAGATGATTTTGTACTAGCTTCTGTTTTTTTATAGTTCTCTTCCCTCAGTAGTTAACTGAGTGTGTTTATATGGTGGTTAACTCCACTGATAGTTCTTCTCTTAGGTGTGCCCTTCAAGCTTGTTGGGTTCGGGATCCTGACCTTGTTTAATTCTTTTCCCTTCATATCAGTGCTTTATTCCTTGAAAATCTTACACAGAATCAAAAACCTTGTGTAATCAAGTCCTTGAGTGATTGAAGTCCTATGTGGAGATTTAGGGAAGAAATGAAGTACTCAGGGCCAATGAATACTGCTTTTTTTTTT
>JAQQAC010003639.1:1192819-1345279 GCA_029783875.1 Phataginus tricuspis | reverse complement strand
GAGCTCACCTCAGATATACCCTTTGGGAATCGGGTTGCAGGAAGGAGTTCTAGAAAGGCTCTCCTAGCAAATGAGGCAGTGTAGGTCTAGACAGAGGTCTTGAGGTTATGCAGTATAGAGGGAAGATCATGGGCTCTGAGTTCTAATTCTGATACTATCCCTTACTAGCTTTGTGATCTTGGGCAACTTAAGTACTCTCAGCCTTGGTTTCCCCATATGTTAATTTAGATACAGCCTTTTTGAGAAGATAACTTGCAAGTATTTTTTCCCATACATTTTGATAAATTTGATGAATGTATATACTGTGTCACAAGCACCATAAAGTATAGAAAATTTCCATCTCCAAATGTTTCCAAATGTTGCCTGTGCCTTTTCTCCCCCCTGTCAATCCCTACCTCCCTAACTCCTGGTGCCAGGCGACTACTGATCTGCTTTCCAGGTTATATCTTTCTTTTATAGATGTTCATATAAATAGAATCTATACAGCATGCATTCGTTTGTGTCACTTCTTTCACTCAGCATAATTTCAAGATTCATTTATGTTGTTTCAAGTATCTGTGATTAATTCCCTATTTTTGCTGGGTATTATTCTATTGTATGGATACAATTTGTCTATCCATTTACCTGTTAATGAACATTTTGTTTGTGTCCAGGTTTTGGCCATTATGCATAAGCTACTGTAAACATTTGAGTTCAACTCAGTGTGGGAACACATTTGTTTTTTCACTTGGGTAAATAAGCTAAAAGTTAAATTATATGGTATGTGTATATTTAACTGAATAAGAAACTGGTAAATTTTTTTCCAAAATCACTGTTTCAGTTTCCCCTCCCATCAGTAATATAGTAGTGTTGCAGTGCTCCACATTCTCATCAGCACTTGCTATTATCAGACTTCAGTTTTAGCTATTCTAGTGGGTAGGCAGTGGTATCTTATGAGGTTTTAATTTGCATTTCCCTGATGACATATTGTTGAGCTTATTTTCATGTGTTTATTTGCCATTTGTATATTTTTATTGTAAAGTATCTGTTCAAATCTTTTGACAACATATTTTTAAAATAAATATATATATATATTCTTTGATCTAGCACTTCTACTTTTGTAGAAATGAAAGTACCAGTGTGCAGTGGATAGGTCAGGAATTGGGAGCAAAAGCAAATGTCCAGCAGTGGGAAAAAGGCTGAATGAATTGGCCGTACCATGGGCTATTATTTTGCCACTAAAAGAAAGTGCATTAATGTTCTACCAGATGACTCTGAGGACTTTCAGGGGGTAAGGTTGAATGAGAAAAGCAAAATGACAAGAAATGTCTAATGTTATCTTGATTTTATAATACAAATGATTAAAGAAAATCTGGCTCTCTATCTCTTTCTCTCCTTCTGAGTAGGATTATATAAATAGGGAGAAAATTAAGAGAAGGCAATCTAGGTTGTTAAACTTTTATCTGGGGGTTGACTCAGGATGGACGGTCAGTGGTGATGTGGAGGGGGGGAAGTGTCCATAATAAAGTTGCACATTTATTTAGGTAACATTGTGTATGAAAAGAAAAAGAATCCCTATCATACTGGAATGAATGTTAAATGAAGTATATGCAAATTACCTAGTAAGTACTTAGCATATAGTAGGTGGTCAGTAAATAGAACTACATAGAAAGTTGGGTAATATTCCCATTTGTTAATGATTAGCTTCTGATAACAGGAGATGGAGTCCAAGAATAGACTAACTTTGGGATTTGTCAATAAAAATGGTTCTGATTTTTGGCATTTTAGCAACAGCCTAGCAGATGATCTGCATTTTGTAACCTTTCTGTGAAGTAAGGGAGCACTGGGATGATAAGGTCAGGGAGTTAATATAGAAGTCACCTGTGCCTGTGGAAATCTAGGCATTTGGCAGGGAAAGCCTGCTGGGGGCCTCCTGGCAGCTTCCTGAGAAGGAGCTCACTGTGTTTAGCAATGCCTGCCTTCTCTTACTCAGGACCTCTCTAGGGCCCATAAGCGAGAGAACCCCTCCCTTCAAATTCTGGTAGTACATGTCATCTTCTCTTTATTCTTTATTTATTCTCATTTCCAATCCTACCCCCAGGATCATGTATATGAACTTCTCAACACCATCGATGCCTGCCAGTGCCATTTTGATATCGTAAGAGTCTTTGCAATTCTCTTCTATGCTAGAGCCACAGTGTGTGGTGGGGTGGAACTGGAAGAACGGCAACTTCTCCAGGACTGTAATATAGCTTATATAATATATATGATGAATGGATGGCTATTCATTCCAGGACTATAATTCTTTTGTAAAAAGTGCTGAAGTGAAAATGTATTTTCATGTTAAGCAGATTAGCAATGTGATTTATTTAATATAAAAATGACACAAGAATGCTCTTATGTCACTTCTTCCAATCCCCACATGCTCCGTTACTTCCTGGCTTCCTTGTATCTTGAACTCACTTTTAGCCCTTAACTTTTGTTCCAGTTTTCTCCTTCTGAAGTTTGAGTCCTGTTAGTTTCTCCTAAATAGAGCCTTTCAGAGTCTATTTAGCAGTGTTTGGAATGGTTGGGGAAGTAGAGAATAATTGGCCTTGCTGTTCTTGAGTTCCTGTGTATTTTCATTGTAGAATCTCAACTTTGACTTCACTCGGAATTATTTGGACTTGATTGTAACATACACCTCAGTTATTTTACTTCTGTCACGGATTGAGGACCGACGGGTACTCATTGGCCTGTACAATTGTGCCCATGAGATGCTTCATGGCCACAGGTGAGTTAGGGGATGTAGGAGATGAAGAATCTCATAGGTGGTGGTATGGGGTGCGGGGTGGACAAAAGGAAATAGATGCCATGCTTTCTCCTATGAGAACCTATGATCTACATGATGACCAAGGCAAAGTAAAACGATTTAGAGTACTTATAAGGGTGTACACCAGCAAGGACACTTGTATATATAGTTAACTCTTAAATATCTGTTAGTAGATTACCCAGTTTGCATTGTCTCTGATCAGTTTTTAATCCTGGGCTGGCTTCCACTCAGCTTTTTAGTTATTGAAAAAGGCAAGAAAGCTTCTTTTTAGTATTGGTAGGAATAATATTAGCAAGGAAAATCCATTAGGAATAATTAATGTATGATAATACATTTGAAGCCAAATATAAATGGATTTTGGATTATCTGTATTTCTGTGACCCCTCCATCAGTGCAAATAAATGTATTTAAGGACTGAAATAATGAAGACCAGTGGGATTACAGTAGGCCATGGCATGTTGTTCTAAGCATGATGTGTATTCCCACATGTACCTACATCAATACCTAGGCACATGCCTTACCCATTAGCTTTGACAGTGTATATATATCCTTTTGGGTTGTATACAGATTTGGGTCCAGGCATATGACTTGATTTAGATCTAATCAACATGACTTTATAGAGTACCTAGCATGTGCCCAACCTTATAAGGAAGAAACTTTCATAGACCTGTCCCAAATTGTGTGGTTCTATCTAACCATATTATACACCTGCTGCAGGAGTGGGTTATCTATATATGTAATTCACAGTTTAGTATGTATATCTTTGGAGGTGGTGGAGAAGGCCAGCCTATGCACACATCTGTATCCTATATGCAAACATGAGAGTTTGCAACATGGTTAAGGAGGCCTGTAACTCTTCTTTCCCATGCTATCTTCCAGTGACCCAAGTTTTGCCCGTCTGGGTCAGATGGTTTTGGAATATGACCACCCTCTGAAGAAGCTGACAGAGGAGTTTGGGCCTCACACAAAGGCAAGTTCCCTGGGAGAGTGGAGAATTCCTCAGGCAGAAATAAGTTGCCCTCATGATTGACCTTAAGGATTCATTTGTTTTTTCCCGCAGGCTGTGAGTGGAGCCCTCCTCTCTTTGCACTTCCTCTTTGTCCGAAGGAACCAGGGGGCCGAGCAGTGGCGCAGTGCCCAGCTTCTGAGTCTCACCAGCACCCCGCCAACCATGATTAACCCTGCTAGTTCAGACACAGTGCGTTCCCTTCCCCTCTTGTTAGTGGAGGCATTCTTTTGCCAAGGCCATCTCGGTAGAGGGTGCTTATCTCAGGAAATATCAATCCTAAGAGGGCTTTAGTCAGTCCTCTTCTAGGGTATGCCTCTAAGTTGATAACCTCTTGTAGTTAAAAAAAAAAATCATGGTTGGGTTGGAGCTTTCAGGATTAGTGTGTGCCTTCCACAGACAGAATTTAATAAATATTCATAAAATGAATGAATGGATGTAACTGAGTCATTAGACACCTATTCAGGCAAGCAGGGACTTAAGTACAGGTGTCAATTAATTAACAGATACTTTTCTTCAGCTGGGCCCAACCTCCTAGCTTCAAAGAACTTACAGTCTAGTAGTGAAAATATACCACAGTCACAAAAATACAAGTGACGGTACAAGATGAATGAGAAGTACCAAATGAGAGATTTATACTTTAACTGGTAAAAGAATTCAGAGAATCATGAAAGCATTTGAGTCTTGCTTTCCTGTTATTGAAAGTATCTCAACTGTTGAAGAGAAGTTACATTAAGCTTTTTGTTTGTCCTTACTCCCAGATCAAGCTCCTTTTCCTTTTCTCAACTGTATTCTTCTTTCCTCACTCTCCTTCCAGGGCCTCATCTCCAGGACTGGCAGGTTTCCCATCTGTTTGTTTATCAGACTGCCCCAATCCAGTCTGGTAAAACAAAAGCTGGTTTGATTCTCAAATTCTAGCTTGACTTTCCTTGTCTTGGACTTGGGGGAAACCAACTTAAACAACTGTTCATTCATCTCTACCTCTCTTCTCACAGATGGCCTGTGAGTACCTGTCTGTGGAAGTGATGGAGCGCTGGATTATCAGTAAGCTTTGTGGGATTAGATGGGGATAGATATAGCAGCATGTTACATGGGTAGCAAATTCTAAAAGCCTTTTTATGCTCTGTTTTGCCCACCTACAGTTGGGTTTCTTCTTTGTCATGGGTGCCTCAACTCCAACAGCCAGTGTCAGAAGCTGTGGAAGCTGTGTCTGCAGGGCTCCCTGTACATCACTCTCATCCGGGAGGATGTGCTACAGGTGCACAAGGTCACTGAGGACCTGTTTAGCAGTCTAAAAGGGTAAGATGTGAGAGCCAAACCAATCTTTTTTTGGGATTTTTTAGCCACTTTTGACATCGTTTTTCAGTCTCCATGTGTGTCCCAAGTATGGGTGGTAATGATTAATTCTAATTATTAAAGAAATATTTACTGAACACCTATTATTTACTATGTACTTCACTGGGTTTTAGGGCTACATTAATTAATATAACACAGAAGTTAAGAGCATGGAATCTGAAACCAGATTACTTGGGCTCTACCACTTACTGGCTATGTTATCTCGGGCAAGTTACTTAACACAAGGATATGCCGCAATTTCTTCATCTATAAAATGTGGGTAATAATAGTACTTCCTTTCCTATGACCTACTTCATAGGGTTGTTATGAAGAATGGAAGAATTACTATTTATAAAGCCATAGAGAAGTGCCTGGCACATTGTAAGTGCTATATGGGTGTGTTTTTAAAATAAAAAAGATAAGAGTCTTTGTTCTCAAGAATCTTAAAAATTGGTGAAAAATAGATACACAACTGTTTTGGTACAGTAAAGGATTATGGTGTATAAGCTCAAAGTGCTATGGAAGCATTTAGAAGGAAGGGCTCTTAAACTAACTGGTCTTGGAGGATCCAGAAGAATGAGACAGATCTGAAGAATTAAAGGTGGCTCTAGAGGAAGAGGGAATGTGTGTGTGCAGGGGTGCCAAGGCAGGGGAGTTGCGTAAGGCAGAGAAAGATATTCTAGGCACAGAAACTATCAAGATTTCTAGGCAAGAGGAAGCATGGCAAGTTCAAGGAAATTCATGTAGGTCAGCACATGGGCAGCTGGGTTACAAAGGTGGGGATATTAAGAGATAGATTTGGAAAGGATGGGACCTTGTATATTCTGCCATGGAGTTTGAATCTGTCCTGAAAAGGATAGGAAGCCATTGAGTGATTTCAGACAGGGGAGGGACATGATCATTTTTGCATTTTAGAAAAAAATCACTCTGGCTACAGGGAAGAAGAGATTAGACGGACAAAATTTGAGGCAGAGATTAGGTAAATTAGGAAGAATTGAGGAAGAAGTCAAGGTTTCTGATGTGGGTGTTTGATCTTCCTTAAAATAGAGAACATATGAATAAAAGCAAGTTTGTGGGGTAAAGACTGAATTCAGTTTTGAGCGGGTTGAATTTGAAGTGTCTGTAGGACACTGAAGAAAGATGCGTATCAGACCATTTCCTTTGTGGTTCTGGGACTTAGGAGTGAGATCTGGATTCAGATAGAGATTGTGAGATGGTAATTGAAGCCGTGGGAGTAGGGCAATGACTCAGGGAGAATGTGTAGAGTGAGAACAGACTGGGACAGAACTCTGGGCACATGGATATTTCAGGGTCAACAGAGTCAGAAATCAGCAAGGGGTGCTGAGAAGAACATTCTAAGAGGGAAGGGCTGGTGATTCTATGTTAGATGATGATGATAATTGAAATAAAATGAGGGCTGAAAATGTTCATCGATTTGTCTATAAAGAAGGTCTTAGTGCCCCGTGGACAGCTTCATTGAGTGGTGAGGTTGAAAGCTCGGTTGTTATGGGATTAGGAGCAAATGGGAGATAAGGAATTTAATAAGGGACATAAGCAATTTGACTCTGAAAGGAAGAATAGAGAGAAAGCTAAAATGAAAAAGGGATGTGGAATTAAGGGAGGGGTCAAATACCTTTATTTTTTATAATTGTAAAACTAACATCTGGAAATATACAAAATACAAACTGGAAGTTAGCTACAGTTTCACTTCCCAAAATAGTTTGGTGTATTGTATATCCTCCAGATGCTCGAGTGTGTGTATAGCTGTGCAAAGGTGTACATGTGTTTTCAACTTCATATACAAGCAATTTCTAAAAAGCAGTGGATCCAAACTCTACATTATGTTCTGCAGTTTGCTTTTTTCCCCAGTTACTGTATTTTGGACACCTTTGCATATTGGTTTGTAGAGACTTACCTTATTCTTTTAATTAATTAATTAATTTTAAAATCAAAGTATCATTGATATACAATCTTATGAAGGTTTCACATGAACAACCTTGTGGTTTCAACATTTACCCATATTATCAAGTCTCCCCCACTGCAAACACTGTCGTCCGTCAGCGTAGTAAGACGCTATAGTCATTACTTGTCTTCTCTGTGCTGTACTGTCTTCCCTGTGACCTACTTATATTGTGGTTGTGGATTACAGTGCCCCATAATTCCCTTCTCCCTCCCTCCCCACTCATCCTCCCCCACCCCTTCCCTTTGGTAACAGCTAGTCCCTTCTTGGAGTCTGTGAGTCTGTTGCTGTTTTGTTCTTTCAGCTTTGCTTTGTTGTTATATTCCACAAATGAATGAAATCATTTGGTACTTGTCTTTTTCCACCTGGCTTATTTCAGTAGCATAATACCCTCTAGTTCCATCCATGTTGTTGCAAATGGTAGGATTTGTTTTCTTTTTATGGCTGAATAATATTCCATTGTGTATACGTACCACATCTTCTTTATCTATTCGTCTGTTGATGGACACTTAGGTTCCTTCCATATCTTGGCTACTGTAAATAGTGCTGCAGTAAACATAGTGGACTTACCTTATTCTTTTTAATAGTCAAATAGTATTCCATTATGTGGTTATAACATAATTTATTTACCCAATCCCCTATGGTGGATATTTGAACTATTTCCACTTTAAAAACTCATTGCAAACAACAATGTAATGAATATCGTTAAACATATATCTTTGTGGATTTTTCTATAGATTTTCAGATGTGTTTGCTGGGGTAAAGGGTATACATATTTCAAATTTTAATAGTTCTTAGCAAATTGCCCTTCAAACAGATGCATTATCTGCAGTCTATGAGAATACTTATTCTCATACTCTTAACAACCAGGTATTAGTATAAAAAGTCATTCTAGAGTTAAGAGAGAGTAAATCTAAGATTAATAAGTAGAAGTTACAGGAGGTGGATTTGGATCTCTCTCTATATAAAATATAGAAACACTTTCTAATTATTACTGTTTCTAAGGACTGGAAGCGATGTTTGAAGGGTGTTCAGTTCCCCATCACTAAGCACAGCTAATATGTAAGATTGATAGTTTAGGGGTTTCTTTGATGTAAATGATTGAATTTGATCTTCATGTTACTTATGCTCAGGTATAAGTATTAATATATATTTTTTTATAAATGAGAAAATGAAGGTTCAGTCTCAATGTCACTTAGTTAATAAGAGGTGGAATCCAGATTTTTTGACTCTTAATCTTACCGCTTTCCATCATACCATGTAGAGGTTGAAATAATTGTTTATGGGAAGGCTGTGGAGTTGAATCCTGATTTAATTAAGATATTTTCCAGGTCAAATTTTGATTTTGTGCTAAGTTCAATAAGGGAGTGGTTTGGAGAAGGGAAAAGAAAGGTTATGAAGTTCTATTAATGTGGTGGCAACACTGATAAAGGCTAAAAGAAGACATAAGGAATATAGAGATCACAGGACTAAGGTAATGTGCGATTTTTGAGTACAGGTCACTAGTTAATAGAAAAAAGAGGTATGGTCAGGAGAGTCACATATTACAGACAAAGAACAATGAAAAGGCCATTTAAGTTGGTGATTCAAAAGTGCACAATGACCTTAGAGCAATTTGTTTAGTGTCAAAGGCCTTGAGGGATTCAAGGGTCAGTGCAAGTTAAGGGAGTAGAAGTATAGATGTTTCTTTGGAGGAGTTTGGTGGTGTGGGAGAAGGGGCAAAGTTCAGTAGATTGTCAGGGTCAAGCAAGGGTCTTTTTTGAGTAAGGGAGGCATTGAGCTTATGCGTTGGGAGAAGGGAGTAAACCAGTGGAGAGGGAGAGATTAAAGTGACAAAAGGGTAACTGATAAAGTTAAATTCTAAGAGGAGGTGGTGAGAATGGGACTACCTTTGAGAGCAGGGCTGCTCCTTTCATCTCCCTCAAGCGGGAAGAGTACTTTGACCTCAAGGTGCAAAGCAGGAGTACAGGATGAGAAGCCCAGCACCAGCTTTGCCATTAAAACCCTATGTAACCTTGGGCAAATCATTTCCCCCCCCTTAGATATTTTCTTCATCTGTAAAATAATGAAGCTAATCTCATTATAATCTCTAAATGCTGGATAATCTCTAAGTGCTGTGATTCTTTATTAATAGGGCAGGGTGAAAAGTAGGGTTTGGAAAGATCCTGATAGGACTGCCCATGCTCCCTCCCATAGGCTATACTTTGGAATCTCTGAGGACTGGGAAGGTGGGACAAGGCTTCTGACTGAGTATGGCCAACCCTGCTGTGCTTGTGTCAATCCTCAGGTATGGCAAGCGAGTGGCAGACATAAAGGAAAGCAAGGAACATGTAATTGCAAACAGGTAAAGGTGGGGAATGGGCTCTCCAAGAGGGGATGGAATAGGAATCTTTCCCGATCTTTGGCTCACCCCCAGTTTCTTTTCTTCCTTTCTTTTTTTAAAATTGATATACAATCTTATATTGGTTTCAAGTATACAACACAACGGTTCAACAGTTCCCCATATTATTAAATCCTCACCCCCCACGAGTGCAGTTACTATCTGTCAACATAGGAAGATGTTACAGAATCATTGGCTGTTTTCTCCATGCTGAACTACTATCCCTGTGACTTACCTGTATTATGATTGTGCCCCTCTAACCCCTTTGCCCTCCCTACCCCCAGCCCCTCGCCTTGGTAACCACCAGTCCCTTCTCAGTGTCTGAGTCTGCTGCTGCTTTGTTCCTTCTGTTTTGCTTGTTTTTACATTCCACAAATAAGTGAAATCATATGGTATTTGCCTTCCTCCACCTGGCTTATTTCACTGAGCATAATACCATCTAGTTGCATCCATGTTGCTGCAAATGGCAGGATTTCTTTCTATAGTCACCCCCAGTTTCTGTATAGCCTTACTACCTCCACCCAGGAAGCTGCTGCTGCCCTGCAGATTCCTGTGTTTTCCTACCAATTCTAACAGTAGCACTGAACCTTCTTCCTGCCTGATACCCCTCCTTAAATGCAGCTCTCTTCTGTGCTGCCTTTGGAGGATTTTTAGGGGTGAGAGAAGCAATATTCTCTAGTTTCCACTTTCTTTCCTTAGTGGTCAGTTTCACTGTCAACGGCGCCAGTTTCTGCGGATGGCAGTGAAGGAGCTGGAGACCGTGTTAAATGATGAGCCAGGACTACTGGGTCCCAAGGCAAGCAGAAGAAAAGTTAGGAGGGGGATGATAACCAATGATAAAAGACTATGTGGGAAGTGATTTGGGATTCATGAGTGTTTGCATTTCTGAGCCTTTGTGTTCTATTTGCATGTGTATGTGGTGATTCCTTTGAACCTTCTTGGAAAATCCCAAAACTTTTTGTATCTTTTTTTGGGGCACTATCATAGCATGTCATGCATTATAGCTATTTGTGTACTCATCTTATCTTCTATTTGAGCGTGAACTCATTGAAGATAGAGCTTACTCTTTTTTCCTTAAACCACATAAATGCCAAGTAAATATTTCTAAAATTTAATTTGAAAGAGAAGAAAGGGTATTGACTGTGAGATAATGTTAACATATTTACATGTCTGATTCTGTGTCCCATTTTTTTTGTGGGACTCTGTTTTTATTGCACACTATTGTTGGTGTGGCTACACAATTGTATCCAAATGCATATTATCATGATAGTTTTCTCTGTGCTTTGAAATTCATTTTTAAAGTTGAAAATTCTCATAGTTCCTGTCCTTCCCTTAGGCCCTTTTTGCTTTCATGGCCCTGTCCTTCATTCGTGATGAGGTCACCTGGCTGGTTCGCCACACAGAAAATGTCACCAAGACAAAGACACCTGAGGATTATGCTGACTCGTTAGTACTTGACATAGTTCAGAAAACCATGTGGACTGGGGAATGTGGCAGGGAGGCAGCAAGGGACCTCAGGGAGTCTCAGTTCATATTGCTGCTCCCATACATCTCTGCTCTCATCCCTGACTTTGCAGGAGCATTGCAGAGCTGCTTTTCTTGTTGGAGGAGGTCAGGGCTCTGGTGCAAAGACACATCAAAGTGATCCAGCAATACCACCTTCAGTACCTGGCCAGATTTGATGCTCTCGTGCTCAGTGACATCATTCAAGTATGTTTAATTGTTTATGTTTTGGAAATTTCAGGGTGTTCCCTGACCATTTTCTCCTGGGGGCCACCCTGGCTGAATCTTACATTCTATAGCTTGTGAGTTACAACACCCGATTTTCCCCTCTACATTTGTCAAAAGATTAAAAAGACTAATAATCTCAGCAATCTTCCCCCCCCCCCCAAGTGGAGCTAAGGTACTTAGAGAAGGAGGAAAAATAAAGAGAAATTGGTGGTAGCATGGCAGGGAACCCAGGGAG
This sequence comes from Phataginus tricuspis, assembly GCA_029783875.1. Classification (NCBI taxonomy): domain Eukaryota; kingdom Metazoa; phylum Chordata; class Mammalia; order Pholidota; family Manidae; genus Phataginus; species Phataginus tricuspis. The sequence goes on along the minus strand of JAQQAC010003639.1, from coordinate 1,333,841 downwards.
TTCCTCCATCTCTTGCTTGGCTCATTCTCTCTGTTGGTGGCACTTAGCAGTTCTACCTTCATATGCTGACTGAGCCTGGTCCTCATTTCTGTCCTGGTGGATCCTGTGCCCACTTGATAGTAACTCCAACTTCTCTTTTAGAACCTGTCTGTGTGTCCTGAAGAGGAGTCCATCATAATGTCCTCATTTGTCAGCACTCTCTCCTCTCTGAATCTCAAGCAAGGTAACTGGAGGGAAGTGGAGAGAAGGGGTGTATGTGAGAGTGAACATGTTTTTTCTAGAAATATCTCTTGAGCCAAGGAATGGACAAGATGACTTAGAAGAGGACCTGCCATTCTATTTCTTTTGTATATAGGGTGATGTTTTATTATTTCCTTCTAAAATTGTGTTTTTCTTGCAGTTGATAATGGAGAGAAATTTGAATTCTCTGGATTGAGGCTGGACTGGTTCCGTCTACAGGTAGGTCTGTTCCTGTTGATGGTCCCCTCAATTCTCAAGGCTCTTCTTCCCTCACAGTCCCTTCTCTTTTTACCTTCCAAACTCTGCTTTATGGAATGATTCAACATTGAAAGCTGATGATGGGGCAGGACAAACCCTAACCAAACTGTAGCCTCAAGGCTGGGGGTCCTTCTCATTTATCTTGCTTTTCTTCACCCTTTTCCCATCTCAACCATAGGCATACACCAGTGTGGCTAAGGCTCCCCTGCACCTGCATGAGAACCCTGACTTAGCCAAGGTGATGAACCTCATTGTCTTTCACTCCCGAATGCTGGACTCAGTAGAGAATATGCTGGTGGAAACTTCTGACTTGTCCACTTTCTGGTATGTCCTGATTCAGAGCTCTCTTGTCAATTGGCTTGATCTCTCATCTAGACTCTACTGGAGGACTGTAATTCCCCAGATAGATAGGAAAGTCTTGTTTTCTCTGAGATTTCCTTTGAGCAGATATTCAAGATCCACAGTTCACTCATTCCAGCTTCTACCAAGTGAAAGGAACTTGAAGTTGATTCCCTTTTGTTCTGGCTTTCTTTAGGAAAAGACTTTAACAGACTTCTCTTCTCTGGGATAATTCATTGATACATCTTTTTCCTCACTTATCTTTGGAAAGTTCTTTAGCTTTTTATTCTTTGGACATTGCGATTTAAAAGACACATGGAAAATTTGGAGGTTTAGTGGAGAGACCTGAGAGGGATGGAAAATAGGGCTTTTGAAGAATGAGTATTAATTTGTCTTCATCTGGTATTATTCAGCACCACGTTGTGCCTAACCCTACCCCCGAGACATCAAACAAACAGCACTATGTGTTTGCTTTCTGATTCAGTACAGGTGGAGAGATAGAACACCCACGTGTTAAAAGGACATCAACATAATAATTACAAGTGTAAAAAAGTGTCAGAAGAGTGTATGGTGTTCAGAAGATATAGAGTTGAGGAAAGATCAGTCTCATATAATTAATCTAAGAAAGTTTTCTGGAGCCTGCATGTCAAATTTTGAGAGGGATGTGAGTTAGTAGAACTGGAGGACTTCCACACTAGGGGGAATGGCCAAATCATGCAGAAATTCTGAGGAAGGAATAGCAAATTTTGTAAAAGGAAAGGGGGATTATCACTAAACTGCCTTGAGTCAGAAAGGGTCAAGTTTTTTGGGTTCCCATCTGCCTAGGGTAGGGGCATTAAGGAAATAGTGGTAAATATCAATAAATATTTGTTGAAAGAATGAATATTCTCTCCTCCTCAGAGGGAGCAGCTCCTAAACCCTGGTTTTAAGTCTCCCTCTCCCTTTTCTGCAGCTTTCATCTCCGTGCCTTTGAGAAGATGTTCGCTATGACCCTGGAGGAACCTACCATGTTGCGTTATGCCATTGCTTTCCCCCTGATTTGTGCTCATTTTGTCCACTGCACTCATGAGATGTGCCCAGAGGAGGTGAGTACTCTGAACTCCAACTTTCTAATCACATCTCATCCCTAGTCTCCAAACACAATTCTGAAGCTTGATTTTGGTCCTAAGAAAGGCACAAACATAGGTATATGACATGAATCCCTAAATGTTTCAGTGTGACATAGGATGTGTCCTCTCTTTGGGTCTCAGTTTCTTCTTCTGTAGAAGGATTGGATAGCTCAGGGGATGAGAGCAGATCTATAAGTAGTGGCTATCTTGATGATAACAATTTCTTTCTTGGTTCCTCTTTCCCAAAGTACCCCCACCTGAAGAACCATGGCCTTCATCACTGTAACTCCTTCCTGGAAGAGCTGGCCAAGCAGACCAGCAACTGTGTCCTGGAGATCTGTGCTGAACAGCGAAACCTGAGTGAGCAGGTGGACTCCGTGCTCGCTCTGTTTCATTGTCCCCTCTGCCACTCCTTGGTGTCTTCCCCTCTATTTACCTTTGTCTTCCTCTCAAACACCAAGTTCTCTAACTCTTTCAAGTAGGGCCAGGGCTTTTGTGTGCTTGAGTTTATAGCAGGCTTCTTCTCTTAGAGTAGTCCCTGCAGTCTTTACTTCCTTAGGACTAGATAGAGGTGTCTAAAAATACTCTTATTTGAACAGCTGCACTCCAACAATATCTGTGCTCTCATTTGAAGAGTTCCAAGAGATGAGTTCATTTTCTAATTTTCTTCCCCTCCTCCCTCTGCCGTGTGTACACAGTTAGGACAGTGGCCCTTCAATCATCTGGCTTGTCTCACCCTTCTGTCCATCTGCACCATAGTCTTTGGCATCTGAACATTTTCAGGTGGCACTTCTGTGTGTGTCCACAGGGCTGCTTTCTTGTCCCTGTCTGCTTGTTTTTTTCCTCCTCTCCCTTGACTGACTCACAGCACCTGGTCATGATTAGCTCAGCTAAATTTCAGAAAATTTGAAAATGAGGAACATTGTGCTGTTGCCCTGGAGTCGTTTAGGTTTCCTAGACTACCCATCCTTTCTGGCTTTGAGTCAGGCTTTGTAGCAACTTTGGTAGAAGTGGGGCCAGGTTTTGTGTGTGTATGTGTGTGTGTGTGTGTGTGTGTATGTGTGTGTGTACGTGTGTACGTGTGTGTATGTGTACATATGCACAGTTACATTATTAACCTTTCCATTTTCTTGTATGTAAAATGGGGATAAAAATGGCTTCTTTACAGAGGTTTCATAAAGATAAAATGAAATAGAGTATGTTAAATATTTGTATAAAAGTCTCAATAGATGTTAGCTGCCATATTATTTGATACTTACTGGGCATTAAGCCCTGTGCTGGGTTTTTGGGATGGGGTGCCGGAAGGAAGGTACATAATCCATGCCCTTGGGGAATGATCCAGTTTAAGGGAAAAAGGAGTACAAATACACGTTTCAAAAAAACTTAAGTAACATGAGGAAGATATGCAAACAAGTAAAGTTATATGTATATTCATCACTCCATTTGAATACCTACTACATGCAAGGGACACAGTTAAAGAGATTTGCTCAGTGCTGTATCAGGGATGATGAAAACATGATGCAAGTGATTGTTTAAACACACACTAGAACTTTTGCAATCAGATGAGTATTGGCCCCTCTAAAGTTATCATTCTGAATAAATTAGTGATGTTGCCATTACTAATGGAGTTACATTTTTTGGAACTAGTTTCAGAATCTACAACAGACACTTTTGCACAGTTTCAGGGTTGATGCATCTTTGTCCATCAAGGTAGTCTTGATTATTTTGAAACAGAGTTTGGACTTCAAAAATCAAAGTAAAACTTTGAAGTAGCAAAAACAGTTTTTTTTTTTGGCTCATACCCTGCTCTAAGAGTAATTCCAAATGCAGAGTTTCCAGACATGCTCTGCACATGCTCATCAGCATTGGACTACATAGAAAGAACTCCAAGGTTATTGTCTTGAAAGAGATAACTGAATATATAATTCCATCTTATATTTTCTTTATGGCTTACTGGGGTATTGTGATGAAGAGAAAGGCTGCAGGATTGATGTTTAAACTAGCAAAAAATGATATATTATTTACAAAACAAAACAAAAAAAGAAGTGGAAGGAGAGTTCTGGCCATAGTGTGAGCTGAGTCTTTGAAGGGCTGTGATAGTGTGAGTAACTGTCTCCATGGGGACACAATGTGAAGGACGGTAGCAAGTGAGATGGCTGTTCCATACTGGCAAAAAACAACCATCTTCCCAGGTGGGAAGACCCTAGAAAGTACAATTGAGGGGGCTCTTAGATCTCAGTCTTTTTACTTGAATTTTTCCATTAGGAAAGACTCTCAGGGTGTGGGTGGGGGATTGATGATCTGAGACCTAAAAGACACAGTCGTCTTCAGACTTTGCATCTAAACGTGGGGACATATTTGATGAAAACTAAAAGAGGTAAGCATATTCCAAACAGGCACCTGTTAGAAAAAGAGATGCTGCAAGGAAGGAGAGAGAGGCAGAAAGATAAAAGGACAGACATTAATGGAGAGGACTTTTCATATTGTTAGAAGGGCTAGTGGGCAGTCTAAGGAATGTATTTCATTTCTCCATTCTCTTATGTTTGTTTCTAAAGCTTCTACCTAAGCACTGTGCCACTACCATCAGCAAAGCCAAGAATAAGAAAACCATGAAGCAGAGGCAGACTCCCAGAAAAGGAGAGCCTGAGAGGGACAAGCCAGGAGCTGAGAGTCACCGGAAGAACCGCAGCATTGTCACCAAGTGAGGACCTGGACCCTGGAGGGCCAGCTGGGCACGGCACCAAAGAAGGGAGAAGAGGGAAGAGGGAAGGTGCTACAGCAAAGGAATGAGGCAGTGGTGCTGGGGTTGAAGATATGGAGATATACTTAGATGTGAATTTTCTGCTTTGCCTTTGAAGTCAGCATCTATGTGTACTGCTCTAGGCTGAGTATTCCTAGAAGATGAAAGGGGTCTGAAGGTCATGGGCCTCACAAATCCCTCCCAGATGCTAGGAGGCAGGGCCAGACCTGTAATCCAGGCTCATTTCACTGTCTCAATTTTTCCCAGCATGGACAAGCTACACCTAAACTTGACAGAATTGGCCCTGACAATGAATCATGTATACAGCTTCTCTGTGTTTGAACACACTATCTTCCCTTCTGAGTATCTCAGCAGCCATCTGGAGGCCAGACTCAACAGGTATCACTCTTTCCTTCTTTTCCATGTGTGCGTAGTATGGTAGTTCTCAAAGCTGGGTTCTCTCAGATTCCCCTTGGTGGTCATTCCAATGCACTCAGTCTGGCATATGCCCGGTCTCTATTAAAAGAAACTGAACAAAAAGAACCCCAGACCTCTACAGGGGGTTTTGATGAGCAACCAGAATTGATCACCACTGGTTTAGCAGAGGGAGGAAGGCGTTTGCAGTCAGTTGACCTGCGTTGACATCCTGGCCATTAGTGATATTGGAGCAGTTTATTTAACTTGTTTGAGCCTTAGTTTCCCACCCTGTAAAGTAAGGATAATGGTATTTACCCTATAATGAGAATTACCTGTAATGGGGAATTGGTAGAGAATTAGAGATAATAATGAGAGCAAAGCTCCTGACATATATAGGCTTCAACAAAATAGATCCCCTTCCCTGCTCTTTGTTCTTCATTCCCTTGCCCCCTAAAGGAGGGGGAGCATTCCTTATATTGGAGTTGGGCACTGAAGCCAGCAATTAGGGGAATGAAGAGAAGAATTGTAATGAATAACCCCTTAGTCTTCTGTTTTGTTTTGGAATATGTAGTATATTCACTCATTAATTCAACAAATATTTATTGAATATCTACCATGTGTCAGCAGTGCTCTAGGAGCAGTTGATACAGCAGAATACAAAACAGATACAAATCCCTGTCCTCATAAAACTTACCTTCTAGTGGGGGAGATAGACAACAAAATAAGAAAGTAGCCTATGTAGTAGATTAGATAGTGACAAGTGTTAAGCAGAAAAATAAAGCATGAAAGGGATATAGGAAGGTGTGTGTGCTGTAGGTGGTGGATGGCCAGGGAAGGCCTGCTTGACAAAATGACATCTGAGTAAACTGAAGGAATTAGGGAAGCCAAGTGTGTGACTCTCTGGGGCAAGAACATCCCAGGCAGGGGACACAGCAAGTGCCAAGGCTCTGAGGTGAGAACATGCCTGTTATGTTCGGGGGACATGGAGGAGGCCATGAAGGCTGGAGCAGAATGAGCCAGAGGCAGACTGGTACCATGTGAGATTAGAGAGGTGGGAGGAGTGGCAGACTGCAGAGGTGCTTCTGGGTTATTATATGGCTTTTATTCTGAGTGAGAAGGAAGCTTTGGCAGGGCGTGAGTAGAGCAATAACACAGTTTCATTCAGTATTTCAATAGGGTCACTCTGGCTACACTTCTGGGGAAAAGGACAGAGCAGAGAGAACAGGAGTCTTTTTTGATTGTAGGAGAGATGCAGATTTAGTTTTCAACTAGGTTTTTGCTTGGTTGACAGTAAAAGTAGTTTCTTTTCATTCTGTACACATTAGCTGTATGGAAGAAAATGTCTCAAGTGCATATACAAGGTCAGTTTGATAATTGCCCATGTGTAAACCCTCAGAAGCTGACAGTGGTTTCTAGGTCCTGGAACAGCATGGGTGTGATATTCTAGTTTTCCCTGAATACTTCTGATACTTTCTTTACTGACATCATTGTTCCTAAAGCCCCAAGGTTGGCCTAGAGGTTGGCCTCAATGAAAACTTTAAAGTAGATTACGCTTGCCCAGCCAGCAACCCCCCACGGCCCCCACATCTGTCCCTCCTGTATTATTTTTTCCTCAAGTGCTCTCTCCTCTCTTTTCCTTTTCATCTGGGGATCAGGCCCTCCTGCCATAAACACTTGCTAAAAACACAAAACAAATAAAATGTCTCCCAAACATCTATGGCTTTAGGAAGGATCTGATAAATTCATTCATCCTGAGGTGCAAATGACTGATAAAGGCTTGTCATTGACAAAGTGTGATGTTCCTCTTTCCCCTACCTACCGTTTACAAATGTTTTTTTTTTTAGGCTCAAAATTAAAAGTGTTTATTATTTTTTTCTAGTGGTATTCAGTATCTTTGTTTTTTTCTTTTTTAAACTAAGGTATCATTGATATACAATCTTATGAAGGTTTCACATGAACAACATTGTGGTTTAAGCCTTCACACATATTATCAAGTCTCTCCCACCCCCATTGCAGTCACTGTCCATCAGGGTAGTAAGATGCTATAGAGTCATTATGTGTCTTCTCCGTGCTGTACTGCCTTCCCTGTGACCTACCTATCCATTTACATATTAACAAAGAAAAAAAGCCTAAGTCAAAGGACTGAGTGTAGTTGTGATTTCTCATATTCCTGGGGAAGGTATTTAGAAGGAGTTGGGATACAGTGGAGAGGGGTGTTCCTTGGTGTGCACCTAAAATAATGAAGTGTGGAGTTATTCAACCTTCTCTAGGGTTGGCTATATATACTTTCATGCCAGCCAGGTGTACTTGCCATCCAGCCCTGGCATCCCATGGCCACTCAGGATTGCACTGCACTTCCAAGGTTTTCTGAGTGTGTTTTCCATTTGAGAGTGCAGTGGGTGGAACTAATTCTTTCTAAGGAGATAAGTCAAATACTGTCCCTGAGAATGCAGGTGGTATGAGCCCACAGCTAGACTTACATGGTATTCTGGAGCCTGGATACTCCCAGATACACCTGACCTAATTTCTCCAGAGGTGGCCAGAAAGCATAGTGGTTAGGAATCAACTGTTATTGGATTCAAATCCCAGCTCTGCCACTTGCCAGTTGTGGTCTTCACAGATAGCAAGTGACTTACTATTTCTGTGTGTGTTAGTTTCTTCATCGGTAGAGTGGGGATGATAATTGCACCTATCTTGTGTTTTCTCTGAGGTTCAAATGCGATCATCTATGCAGTTAAATCTTAGCACAGCAGCTGAACACAGTTAGAATGCCATAACCATTACTATGTTTATCATTGTTTTCACAATTATGATTTTTGTCACCCAGAGCCATTGTTTGGCTGGCGGGCTACAATGCCACGACCCAGGAGATCGCAAGGCCTTCTGAGCTGCTGGCAGGAGTCAAAGCATACATCAGCTTCATCCAGTCGCTGGGCCAGTGTTTGGGTGTGGATGTTTCCCGAGTCATCCGTAATGCCCTCCTGCAGCAGACACAGCCCCTGGACTCGTGTGGGGAGCAGACTATCACCACTCTCTACACAAATTGGTCAGTGCTGCTTAGGTTCTTCCCCAGTCTTGCCTCTTGGTCAGCACTTTTTCTTTTACACGGTGGGACTTTTGGTGGCATTTTAGCTCCCAGAGTCATAGAGCCCCAAACTGAGGCTTGTCTCTGCTTGAGGACTGGAGCAGTAAGCTGGGGCAGACCCAGAACCCCTTCTGTTCATCATGAGGTTTCTTTCTAACCTTCCATGTAATGTTCATCAATCTGCTCTTTACCAGTTTTATCTTTTTCCTCTTAATCTTCAGTTCCTAACCTTCCTTTTGTGGATTCTTACTGTGTTAATTTCAAGAGATCTCTCTTCCTCTTTCTAAGTTCTCTTATTTCTCTGTTCGTCCAGCTTCTCCCTTTGAAGACTGTTCCGTCTGACACCATCTCTCCAGAACATTATCTCCTCACTACTCCTTGACACAACCACATTGAGTCTAGTGGATTATTCTTAATAGGGAAGGGGACCATCTCCCCAAAACTAGAGGAGGTAGGAATCAGCAGTATTTCTTTTGAGATCTGAAGGATGGAAAGAAGCTGGATTCCTACCTCCCCAAGACACTGGGTGGTGCTCTTCATCCAGTATCAGCTTAGCAGGAGATAGGCTGCAAAGAACCCCTTCCCTTTCTGCAAAGGGGGAAAGACTGAGAAGAGGTTTGCAAATGCTAACAGGGGCCCAGCAGGTAAGGTAATGGGTATTGTGGGCTGGGTAGGAATTTTGAGTAGCTGGAGAGGGCATGCCCCTCCGAAGGGGACAGCCACCACTTATTTCCACCTGATTACTGACCCACTAAATCCTTTTTTTTTAGTGAGAAATCCCTGTTTCAAAAATTTGACAAGTAATCCAAATTAAAAAGGGAAAAAAATCCCATGTTTGATGGCTGGGTTTGGCCCAACCATTTTAGCTTTTTGATTTCTGTAAGATCTAGGCCCCAAGCTCAGACCTGGGTGAGCGGAGTGAGCAGGTCCAACCCTTCTCTGCTGACACTGACTGGAGGCTGGGAAGTCAGCTTGCTCAGAGGTTACGAGGGAGTATTTGGAGACTGGATGACCAGTGTTTACAGGGCTTCTCTCTGTCCAGTGGGTTTGACTTGAGACCCACTTTTAGGATCCTAGGTCCTCAGTCCAGTGTTCTCCTTAGAGAAGTTGAGGCTAAGTATATTTCAGAGGGCCCCAACTAGTAGGCATTATTTTTCTCGCCAGCTTGGGTGCTTGTCTTACCTGACAAAGAAAGGCCAAGGGTGAGGGCAGAGCAGTAGCTGGGAAAGAGCAGGGGCTGAGGGAGGGAAGTGCATGCCTTTACATTGGACAGCCCAGTGAAATACCCTGCAGATTTGAGGCCAACTAGAATTACATTACTCTACTGCCAGTTTTTTTTTTAGCCAACAGCTCGGGGTGTTAGAGTGCTGTCCTGTCTTTGAGTCTTTTCTGCCCACCCCAGCCTTTGGCAGAGTTTCTCCTCCTGAGCCCATTGGTAGTGGTAGGGAGCAATGGTAGGGAGGAGAGATTGAGCACTAATATTCTATGCTTTCTTGGCCAACTCTGTAGGTACCTAGAAAGTCTGCTTAGACAGGCAAGCAGTGGGACCATCATCCTTTCCCCAGCCATGCAGGCCTTCATCAGCCTCCCCAGAGATGGGGAGCAGAACTTCAGCGCAGAGGAGTTCTCTGACATCTCTGGTGAGCCCAGGGCCTGGTCTCCTTGTTAAGGAGCTAAGCCTTTTCCCTCAGCCTGCGGACCCCATGTAAATCCTCCTACCTTCCCAGAGGCTCATTCTGTACTCTTCTCAGCATCTCTGCTAGATTCCATCGTAGGGACAACAAAAAGAGTCCAAGTGAGACCCAAAATTGAGGAGTGGCCTGGAGTTGAAGGTAGAGTAGGAAAATGAGGAAGTTAGGAGTTAGACAAGGCTGTTAGTCACTGAAGGGATACATTCTTTGAAGGGTAGTAAATAGTATTATCCATTTCCACAAAGAATAAAGAGTAAGTCATGTAACGAAGGGTAAAGGATATATGTAAGGAGGACATTCTGATATTTGGGATTATTAAACAGTGACCTGATATTTAATAATGATGGTCAAACAGTAGATGACAATTATTGTGGGCTAAGTTCTAAGCATTCATGTGTATTAACTCACAACAACAACTATCCTCACAAAGAGCCTTGCGGTAGACACTCTCATTACCTCCATTTTACAGATGAGGACACTGAGATGCAGAGAGGTTAGGGAGCTTACCCATGGTCACACATTCATAAACGGTAGAACTGGGATTTCAACTCAAGGCTGTCAGATTCTAGAATCTGCGTGCTTAAGCCCCCTGTAATGCTGCTTTCCAGAATAGAAGTGCTTTTGTATTTCAAAGCAGTAAGGAGTGCGTTGTGAATGAATTGAGAAGTGTTCTCTTTTTAAAGAGAACTTGAAGACACAGAGATCCTTTTTAATAGATTTGTGTTACCGACTGACTGGTTGATGAACTGTTGTACTACTGCCTCCTTCCTCTCACCTCCATGTAAATCATGGATCCTGCATGGTGTTTGGGACAGGTAGGGGATGTTTCACTGACTCTGCCCTCTCTGTTCTTCTCCCACCTTTGGGCGTGGTGGGGGTGGGGTGGCAGGAAAGTCAGAGTACACAGTTCTGTTTTCCAGCTCTGCCTCCCTCTTAGTCTCTTTGAGACTCCATCAGTGAGCTGGCCCTACTCTTACCTGCTGGAGGCTTCAGAGGTCTCCTTCTCATCAGCTCCACCCACAAACTGTAGACAGCATCTAAATTCAGCTTTAGGTCTTGCTGACAACTGATGAACAGCAGGAGGTAATGCTGATTCCCCCTTCTTCCACCCCCACCCCAATTTTCCTGGGTTACCATGGTGATGGGGCAACGCTTCTGTAAAAATAGGTAGATGGAAAAAGAAGGATGTCCTTGGGTTGCTAGCCTGGAGTAGGGAAGCCTAGAGCAAGGAGATCCGGCAGATCCCGAGCAGTAGATCAGTGTGGCTTCTCTTCAAAGAAGGCAATTCAGCCCCTCTTCTCCTCTGCCAGCCATTTTAGCATTACCTTAGTTGACCAGATAGGAAATCCTCTTCTAGTTTTCAGCTCAATTCTTCCTATTGTAAATAGGTGACTCTAAAAATGCCTGGTATTTACTCTGGACAAGGCTCTGTGTCAGTAGCTGTGGCCATTTCTACTTCCTCTGTCATTGCTGGAGGTGGGGATCAACTGGTTCTGTCTTCAAAAGACTTGAGTGTGGAGCTTTGATTTCCTTTTCCCTCTGAACGGTTATTAACTGTGTTAAACTTGCCTTTCCGCTGTTGGTCTCTTGTTGTTGTTTCTTCTTATCCTTTATGGTTTTGTCTGCTGGGATGGCCCATAGCCAAAGATCATTGCTGGAGCTCCTTCCTGTCTGAATTTGTCACGAGTGCTTCTAACATAGGATTTCCCCAGGCAGGTTTCATTTAATTCACCAAGTGCCAGAAGCAGGGTGGGTAGAGAGGTACGAGGCATTGGGGCAGACTAGAGGGAAGAGGGACTTAGAGGAAAAAACTATTAGGACTCTGGGGATGTGTGTTCATTCTGAAAAAAGAAAAGGTAGCTCAGGGAGAGGGAAATCTGGGCAGTGAGGCATAAAGTAAGGGAAACAGAGGGAGGGACGGAGAAACAGCCAGCTAGACCTTAGGTAAGGAATGAGTTGTGGTATCTGCTGGGACCCAATAAGGGCAGTAAGGCATTGAGCTGGGTTTCTGGAACCAGCCCTTGACTTGACTAAGTGATCTTGGACAAGCACTTAACCCCCATGTCTGTTAAACCAGGATGATGTTAATAATTATTATAATAACCCCTTATTCATATATATCTTTATAGTTTCCTACATTTTTTATAATGTAGATTTTATTACTTTCATATCAGCTCTATGAGGTATTCAGGGCAGATTTCTTCATTTTACAGAGAAGTAAACTGAGGCTCAGAGAGGATCAGTGACTTGTTTAAGGTCTTATATCTAATAAAGCTGATCCAGAAAGAGTAAAACCCATGTACCACATAAAGGGACTTGGGAAGATGTGGATTCTTATAAGAATGTAAAGTAAATAGTTATCATTTGTGGTTGGTCTGGGCATAAGTACCAGAGGGAAGAGGGTAAGTTGTCCCATGGGCAGGCCAGACTGTCACCTAAGTGTAGGTTTTCAGGCCACTTTTGCTCCCTGACTTTCCACTTCCTTTCCTTGCTAAAGAAACATCTCAAATGTGCAGATTGCTCTCTCCTTGCTGTGCTGATGCCGCAGTGCCCTCTGAGTCCCACCTGGTCCCTCTGTAACTCTATTTCAGAGATGCGGGCCTTGGCTGAACTCTTGGGCCCCTATGGCATGAAGTTCCTGAGTGAAAATCTGATGTGGCACGTGACCTCTCAGATCGTGGAGCTCAAGGTACTGGAAGCCAGCCCTGGGAAAAAGGCACAGTCCTGGGGGAAGTGGGGTAGGGGTAGGAGACTAGGGACAATGTACACCTGGGTCATGACTTTTCCTGCTGAATGTCTGTGTCCTGGCTGCAGAAACTGGTGGTGGAAAACATGGACGTACTTGTTCAGATCAGATCCAACTTCAGCAAGGTGGACTTGATGGCTTCTCTGCTGCCCCAGCTGATGGGTGAGCACCTCCCCTAAAAGGAGAAGGAATTGTGGGAAAAGCATTGTGGATGACAGGGCTTTGGGGGGCTGGCGGCTAGGCTGGGTCTGCAGAAGCAAAACCATTGCTGTTCTCCTAAGTGCTCTTCACTAATGCTCCTTTTTTTTTTTCCTTAGGGGCCGACAATGTCCTGAAGCGCATGACCATCATTGGAGTTATCCTCAGTTTTAGGGCCATGGCCCAAGAAGGACTTCGGGAGGTGATTTGGGGGGTGGGGGGCTGCCACAGAATCACAGACACCTCTGTGGGTTGGGTTTGTATGAGAAATGGGGGAAAGGTTTGGTGAGCATTGAGGAGAAAGGAGTTTAATTTGGTAGAGGTCCTGGAAGACCTTTGGGGATAGATGAGCTGCGGAAGCACAGAGGTGTGAGCAGAGGGATAGCATGGGAAGCTGGCTGGTTCTTGTCTAAGCTGAGGCCCTTATTTTTGAGGCCACCTATCTTTGAAGGCACTGGCCACTGCCCTGTGTACTCATTTATCTTCTCTTCCCTCCAGGTTTTCTCCTCCCATTGCCCATTTCTTATGGGTCCCATTGAATGCCTCAAGGAGTTTGTCACACCAGACACAGACATCAAGGTATGAGGGACTGCAAAGTGGAAACAAAAAGGAGATTTTTGTTGTTGAAAAGACGTAGCTAAGATCTTATAAGGGAGAGAGGCCTCTGAAGAATACTGTGGGGAGAAGAGCCAGGATTTAAATAGGAAAACATTGGGGAAGATTGTGTGGAGAGAGAAGCATTGCTCAGACAGATATTCTTAGAGACTGAGGACAGAGCTGGGGAGGCCCTGTGGAGGTTGGGGAGAGATGGGTAAGATCTAGGAGAATATCTGTAGGTTTCCACCTAAAATGTGCAAATTAGATACTGAGCTATGTGCAAACAAGTCCTCTCTTCAGTTAGGAGCTTAGATACTTCTTGTAAAAAGATTTGTTCCTTCCATACCCACTCACCTGGGGCCCTCAGAGTTTCCTTCCTTTGCTTTTCTTCCTCCTCGTTCTGAAACCTTCTGGTTCCTCTGTATCTGTGTCACCTGGCTCAGGCCCCCATTTACTCCAGAGATGGAGAAAGGAAGCAGGGCCTTCTACAGGCACCCCAAGTTAAACATCCATTTCTCTGCCCCTCCTCCACCTCTGTAGCCTCTTCCTGTCTTTTGAATCACCTGGAACAAACAGTATGTTATGCAGGAAATACAGCCAAAGGCTGGGAACAGGGGCCTTCAAACACATAGGGTAGGCTCTTCTCATATTGATTCCTTTAACCAAGAGAGACCTGTGATAAGAGGCAACAGGTTAGCAGGAAGAATTAAAGTTAAATGTTAAGAAAAACTTCTTTACCTTGAGATCAAAAGAGCTGTGATATGTTCCCCTCTGTGCCTGAAATGGCCTGAGGCTCAGATGGTCATGGGGGCTGTGAAGAGGTGATGTTTCACTGGGAGGCTGCCCTTTTGAGTAGCCTCTGCCTTTACAGTGAGCCTGGGTTTCTGGCAGCTGCTGATGCTGGGGCCGAATGCCCTCGCCTGTCAGGAGCTTGTCTAGCTGATATTGCTTGGGCAGCTCTGAGCTTTAGGCTCTGCCTGTCTGTGAAAATAAGCTGGTGGAGGCAGAGAAGCAGGGATGGCCTGTCCATCAGAGATTCTGTTACTGCCTCAGAGGGGTGAGAACATTAGAAGAGAAAGTAAGACCCTTTCAGTCCTCCCTTTTTTCCCTCAGAAAACCACAGTTCATGGACCAGTTCCCTGATCTCCTAGGCCATGGTTGCCATGAGCAGGGTCATTTAGCTAGGGGCAGATTTAAATAAAGGGCAGAGGAGAACATGCTTCTAAGGTTTACCTTCTGTGTGGAGTACCATAGGCAAAGTGTGTGTCTATTGGGATATCTCTGGGGTTCTTTGCATAAATACTCCACATAGCTGTCTACTCTTGAAATAACTGTCCTTTTTCTTCCAAAACATTTTCAAGTCTTTTTTTTTTTTTAACCTCAAGAGGGGTCTAAGTACTTGGTGTAGGAGTAGAAGTTTGGGACTACATCCTGCGATCCTGCTTTTAAGTACAATGAGGGATTCAGGTATCAAGCATATTTTAATTGAATGCCTTCCATGGGTTTAGGGGTGTGTTAAAAGCTGGAAAGGATAAAAAGAAATGCAGAGTTCCTGGATTTGAGATAAAGGAAGGGGAGAAAAGTTATGTTTATTAGTCTATTAGTGACTTTAGTCCCTAGGGTAGATGCTTTACACTTGTGGTCCAATTTAATCATCACAACTCTGGGAGGTGAGGGTTATTATCCCAGTTTTACAGATCAGAACATTGAGGCTCCAAGAGGTTAAGTAACTTTTAGCCAGGGTCACACATTTAGTGAGTGGTGCTGCTAGAACTTGAACCCAGATCTCACTCCAAAGCCTTTTTCTCCTCTGACTATGGTGTGAGATTTAAAAAAATTATAGTCTAGTTGGTGGGATAAGCCATATGTCTCACCTCCTATCTGAAATGGTAACTCATAATACTAGGTGCTGCGTGTGATCAGTGCCAAGTTGATAGTGCCAGTTTAAGGAGGGAGAGATGGGTTTGGGCTGGAGAAATCAGGGAGGACTCCAGAGAGACTATGGGATTTGAGTTAAGCCTCAAGGGGCAGATGTTGCTTAGATGGAAGTGGAGCACAAGAACGGACACTCTAGAAAGAAGGAAGCACACGAACCCAAGTATGCAAGTCAGGAAGTAAGTTGTATTTTGGACACAGTGACTAAGTTAAGCTGGCTGCGTTGACTGTAAGAAGCATTTGGGAAAAAAAGGTTAAAAAAGCAAATTTGTACTGTGGAGTTTCTGAATGCCAGGCTAATGCTTTTTGGGCTTTTCCCCTGTAGGTTAGGGACAGCTATGAAAGGAATATCTAGAAAAGAGGATAGTCCACTTATCCTCTTAAAAAGTTTAAAAATCTGTGATCCAGGAATCCTGACTCCCTGTAGCTTTGGCCAAGTACTTCTCCCCTGGGAATCCTTTTCAGCATGTTTTCTTCTCTATCAGGTGACCCTGAGTGTCTTTGAGCTGGCATCTGCTGCAGGAGTGGGCTGTGACATTGACCCAGCCCTGGTGGCTGCCATTGCCAATCTGAAAGCTGGTAAAACTGGGGAAATGGAAAAAGGGGGCTTGAGCCATAATTTTGGGTGGGAAAATGTCAATGTCAAAGGAGGCTTTATTTGAGATTGTGTATTTAGGGAGCTAAGGAGAGACTAAAAGTCCCTAACCCCCACAAAATATATATGTAGATAATTTAGATTCTTGGCCAGGTTCCAACCAGTTGACCTGTCAATCAGCTAGAAAGTAGTAAGTGAGAATCTGATGTTCAACAAGCGCTCAAAGGAACTTGCAGTCTGGTTGGGGGAATAAGGTTAATGCAAATGAAACAATGAAAGAACAATACACAGTAGTATATGATGTCATGCTAGGTCATGTGGTATAGCATCTAGGTTCCCCAGGGTGATCGTGTGCTCTTCCCCCCTATGTAATCATCTTGACACTATTCACTTCTTCCCCCAGTCTCACACTTGTCTCTCATATTTTCCACTGCACATTTCCTCTAATTAGCATATTCATACTTATACATGCTCAGAATAGGAGGGGGGCTGGTATTAAGCCCTTTCAAAATTGCCAGACTGGCTCTCCCTCTGCTCGCTTGATTTTGGTGAGGCCCTTTCCTCTGCTTCCTGCCTCTTCACCCCATCAGGCAGAGCGCCCTCAGGCCGCCTGTCAGCAGCGCCTTCCCACAGAGCTCGGCCTCGCTGTAAGTGGAGGCTAGTCCTGCCCCTTCAGCAATAAAGACTTGCCTTTAGTGTTTTAGAGAGTGTTTTCATAGCAGTGTCTTATCCTCACAGTAATTTGACGATGTAGGCCCCCTGTAAAAGATAATTTGTGTTTGCTGACCTTACTGTTCCTCTTTTCCTTCTTCCTCCTTACCAGATACTTCGTCTCCAGAGGAGGAATATAAGGTGGCCTGCCTGCTCTTGATCTTTCTTGCCGTTTCCCTCCCACTCCTTGCCACTGACCCTTCTTCCTTCTATAGCATTGAAAAGGATGGTAAGTAAGGAGCAGGTTTGAGGCACCAGTGCTATTTGGGTTGGTGTCCTGGGGTAGGGAGATGAGATGGAGACATTTTTCTGGAAAGCAGACTTCTGATCATGTGTAAAGTTCTGTTTCTAAAGCACTTAAGAATGACCTATCCATAACACTCAGTGCCAGTCAGATTTCATGGGAATATCTTTCTCCTAATCCCCAAATGCCTCTTAGTCCTTTGAGTGTCATATAGGGGTGGCCCAGCCTGGAAAAATGAGGAATTACCAGAGGGGGTCAGCCTAGGTGTGGCTCACTTCGTTGTGTCCTTTTGTTTTTCTCCTCCTCTGTCATTACTAATCTAGGTTACAACAATAACATTCACTGCTTGACCAAAGCCATCATCCAGGTGTCTGCTGCCCTCTTTACACTCTACAACAAGAACATTGAAACTCATCTCAAGGAATTTTTGGTGGTGAGTGGGTCCCGGCTATAAGGAATGGAAGATTGCAAAGTCTAGCAGAACTGGTTTGACTTAAACCCACAGACACGTATTACTGAGCAGGCTTTGGAGTCTAACCTCCTTCATTCAATAAGCAGTGAGAGGCCACTTTTGTAAGGCGCAAGAGTTTCTTCTCAATTCCCTAACAGCTGGTGTTTTAGTCTCTGCCCAAATACTTGGAAAGAGCATTGGACTAAGAGTCAGCAGTTCTGAGTTCTAGTTCTGGATCTGCCCTGAGAAGTCGTGTGGGCTCTGAAGAGCCAAACTTCTGGGGCCTCAATCTTCCCATTTATTAAATAGGGTGATTAAGCTGAATCCATGGCTCAGTACCTTGGTGTATATTAGAAAAGCCCAAGGAGCTTGTGAAAATACAGATTCCTGATACATACACCAAACCTACTGAACTAGAATATCCTAGGGTGGGTCTAGGTCTATGTTTTTAATAAGGTCTTCAGGAGACTGATGCACAATAAAGTGGGAGAGACACAGCGTTTTATAATATATAAGGTCCTTTCCAATTCTAATACTGACAAAAAGTCAAAACTTTTTTCAAGTTCTCAAACTTCAGTGTAAATCAGAATCAACTAGAGAATTTCTGATTCAGTAGATTTGAGGTGGGGGCTAAAGAATTTGCATTTTCAGCATGTTCCCAGGTGATGATGACATTGTTCTTCCCGGGATCTCATTCTGAGAACCACTGGTCTAGATATCTGGGGACTAGCACTTCCAACCAGGCAGCTGATTCTACTGTAGGTTATTTTCAATTTGTTTGAAAAAAATTGTTTAAAAAATTTCAGCCAAAGTTTGACTCCCTGTAAACTATCACCATTGATCTTAGTTTTGCCAAGTAATCTCTTTCCATTGTTGAAAGAGGCCCCAGAGTTTTCCATTCTAAATTTTCCTTGGAGGAATCCTGTCCATACACTTCTGACACATGCATGGTCCGTTAGCCATTGCCTGCTTGAGCATTGTCAGCAACAGGGAGCTTATTCCTTTGCAAAGCATGGTTCTAATTTAAGAACTAGGGCCTCATCTGTCTCATTTTAGGAGAAAACATGGTAGATTATTTTATCTTGGGAATCATACCATTGTCCTGAGAAGTACAAATTGGGGACTTGTAAGCTTAGTTAGAGGGTCTCTATTTAAAAGTGGGACAGCCAGCTAGACAGAATGGGCTTTGAGCATCTTAGATATGAAGAGGTTCCACACTAGATCTCTAAGACCTGGTGGGAAGGGGATTTTCCCTTTTCTCTTCTTTGTTTGCTAAACCGGAGCCTGGGATACAGTTAATCACATTTCTTCCTCCCTGTTTGATTTTCTGGGGGCCTTGAGGTGAGTGGGGAGGACAGCCATCTGGGAGTTGACAGGTAGAGAATCTCAAGAGCACTGTGTCTGAATCCCAGGCCCAGCTCTGTCTCTAGTCTGGTGGGGAGTCAGCTGTAAACTGCCTGGGGACAGTGGTGTTGAGAGGCTGCCTAGGAAAAGAGGTTAATCTCCTGGCATACAGTATTACCTGCCCTTTTTCTAGGTCCTTTCCTCTCCCCTTGCAACCTCTCCCCCAGCACCCCTGGCAACCTGCAGTTGTCTGCACTGCTTCGTTTACAGGCACTGTGCATCTCTGAAACCTAAGGGATTTGCCACTTTTCCACCCTGAGTCTCCAGGAACATCTCAGCACTTCTTAACTCTTCTCCTTGATCTTGTCCTAACTTCCTGTAGCCTGGGGCTGTCCTACTCTGACCTCCATAAAAATTTGCTTCCTGACAAATTCTTCCCTTACAGGTGGCCTCTGTCAGCCTTTTGCAGCTGGGCCAGGAGACTGACAAGCTTAAAACCAGAAATCGGGAATCCATTTCTTTGCTCATGCGCTTGGTAAGTATCTAGCTTAAGATGGTCTGGGAAAAGGGGCAAGGGGCCAGAGGGAGAGTCCTCTCTAGGGTCTTTGGGTCCCTGCTATTGTCATCACCCAATAGCAGGAACTAAGAACTGAATTCTCCCTGACCCTCTCTGGGTCTAGTCCTCACATTCTGGTTAACATTCTAGACTTGTACTATATTCCCAAGGTAGGGTCTTAAGGACTTCTCTGCAGGACATGGCCTTCGTTGCCCCTAGCTGACTGGGTTCAGTGTTCTTGTCTGACCTGGTGGGGCAGTCTGTCCCTCATCTATAACTACCTGCTCACTGCACGTTTGGTGTTACCAGACCACTTTCTACCACTAAATTTCTTGTTCCTAAGGGCATTACGAAGAGGGTGCTGAATAGCACAGAGCTGAGCTGCAGGAGGGAGGTGAGGCCTCAGAGGAGGAAAGGGATTTTAGCTGAAAAGCTGTAAGGCAGGGAGCCAGGTGGGCCATGAATCAGGCAGCTCCTGCTATCTCTTTTTTCTTTCCAATCTCTGGGCTTTCCCCTCCTTTGGCAGAAAGTTCTGGGAACTCTGACTCAGTTAACTTAAAAAAAAAAAAAAACTTTCCTCATGACCCTATTTCTCTCTTCACCATGCTTACTCTTTTTCTCTAAAAGCCTGACTCTCCAGGTTGGTCCTGCACTTAGATGTAGTCAGGAGGGGGTCCTGCCCTGGGCCCCATGTCTAAGAGGCCTTCTTACCTAAGGGGAGAAGTTGTGCCCACCCGGCGCCTCTGCTGCCCCTCAGAGTCCACACTAAAGATGCCTGGGGCCTCAGAATCCTCTGCTAAGCAGATCCGGCCTATTTGTAGGCTTCTGTGGAGCATCATCCCGAAGTCCATCCCCCTGAGGCAGCCTGCTGCCGGAGGATATACCTCTAGTGCCCAAGGAATGTATGGCTGGAGCTTAGATAGGAAGTTTATGTGTATATACAAGATCCTTCAAACTGGGGATGGTTCCCTCCACTATGTTCTGGTACAGAACTCTGCGGAGCTTAAGAATTCTTAATTCAAACCTGGCCTTGCATGAAATTCTAAAGGTATAGTATGAAGGTTGAAAGATGAACACAGTAGTTTGATTTATTTAGTTATATATTATGTGGGCTTCCATTTGTACCCTTGGCCAGCCCCACAAATGTTCGGGGCAGGCTCCCTCTGGGTCTGAGCCGTGTCTGTGTCTCAGCTAGACGCAGTTAGAAAAGGGCCTAGGTTAGGCTGATTAGGGATTAGGATGGAAAAGTGGGGGGACTGGACATACGGTTGGGGATGGTGATGGAGGAGAGGGCAGAAGGGGCAGATGAGGGCAAATGCCAGTAGCGTGCTAGATGTGGGGGCACAGTCTTTGGTGCGGCCTGACCCTGGGCAAGTTAACTGACCGTCTGAGCCTCTGATTCCGTATCCTTGAAAGTGGGCAATAATCCTTAGGATTCATAAGGTAATATATGTGAAAGTACCTAGTACATAATAGATGCTCAATAAATGTTAGTTCCCTCTGTCTGCTGGTCATTTTAGTTTCTGGATGGTTTAGACATACCTCTTCATTTCCTTGGGCATTTTTTACTTCCCTAAGGTTGGAGGTGATTCTTTATTGCCACTCAGCCCTGCCTCCCCCTTCTGCTTTGATCCCCCAGCCCCACCCCCAAAGGTGGGAAGGTGGCCGCCCCTTGTGGCATTGCAGAGAAGCCTGCAGAGTGGCTGGAACAGAGCTAGGGGACCAGGAGCTTTTTGTTGGATGGAGAGACTGAGGGACTAGCTGCTGCAAAGCAATTTAAATGCAAATGTTTCCACAGAGAAATTGGAAATGACTGAAGGGGAGGGAGCTGTATTCACAGGTCAGAGGCTACTCAGGTAGCCCCAAATCCTGGCCAGGTACTTCTTTCCCCAGGGTCTTTCTGTCTTGGCTGTCAAGCCTGGGCAGTGCCTACCACCAGTATTGCCAGCCTGCTTGGGTCTGACAGGTGAAGAAGGTATGACTCTCTCATAGAATCATGGAATCCTGATGGCAGAACCAGACTGGATCCTGGCAGTTAGGCCTATCCTTACAATTTCTAGGTGTGGAAACTGAGGAGAGGGAGGGAACAGTGACATTCAAGGGCTCCTCCAAATTGTAAGGGCAGATTTGGCTTGTCTAGAACCCAACTTTTTTGGCTTTCACTGTAGCACTGTTTCCAGTACCATGATTTCCTCCACGTCGGAGCCCTGTTATTTTCTGGTGCTTAATGGAGCAAAGAATAGGAACTCTTAGCTCAGTGGATCCTTCTTAAAGCCATCACTCGTTTCTCTGTACCTGAGGGTCATATCCTGGAAAAGAGATCTTATCTCTCTCCTGGCTTAAGATTTGAAAATCTTACCTAGCAAGAAATTCTTTCTGTTAGCCAGCCTAAGGTCAGAGCTAGTTTTACTGGCAGATTTCCTTTCCTTCAGCCTGTAGTGTCTGCTCTTCTGAGACTGTTGTGTGCATGTTTGACAATAGCAGAATCTTACAAATTTTACAACTTGAAAGGACTTCAGAGAGAGAACATGTTAGTGTGGATATGGTAGGTTCTCTTTCTTGAGTGAATTCTCAGAACTTGAAACAACAGACGTATTGGGGAGGGTCCCTCTGTGTGAATTCCCAGAGGATATGGGACACTTCCCTCCAGTGTTCTTAGACCCACAACCTCTGGGCTGAGGAAAGTACTGAAGGAAATACACACTACCCCTTCCTCAGGGATGGGACCCTCCAGCCCAATGCTAGGTTGCACTGCTCTCTAATATGCCCTCCTGGGCCCCCTTATCCCAGCAATTAGATCTATCTTTCTGTTGGGCTGTGGGGGCTGCTGGGATTGCCACAGCACACAGGCTTCTAATTAAACTAATTAATCATGCCTGCTCCTCTGTGCAGCATCCTTACTGTTCCCCAAGCACTGTACTGAGGGAGGGAGGAGGGTGCGGCCCAGCACGCGGGACCAGTGTGGATTCCAGGCCCCTCTTTGTTGGCCTGCTGTGGCCGTGGTTTCCTTCTCTGCAGAGCTCTGTTATTAGCACTTTTATCCATCCTTGCCTGCATCTGCGCTGCCCACTCACATACGATTTAGCATCCAGACTGGAAGAGAATGGGACCTGCTCTGCCACTAGGGCAGTGATTCTTCCCTGCCTTCTGCTTCTGAGCCCCTTGTGTAACCCTGAGGAGGGAGACAGGGGCGTTTTTAATGGAGCTGAAGAGGCTGCATTGCTTTCCTAGAGCTAAACAGAGTGAGGGAGGAAGGGGGCCGGGTAATTTGGAACCCTGTTCCCTTGTAACGCTAAGGGCCTCAGAGGGTCCCGGGCACTGCCTGAAGAGGAAATGGTGTCACAGAGGTACACCCTCCCTGAGGTTCTGTTCTCATCTCTCGGCTGCTTCTTTTCCAGGTGGTGGAGGAGTCCTCCTTCCTGACTCTGGACATGCTGGAGTCCTGTTTCCCTTATGTCCTGCTTCGAAATGCCTATCGGGAGGTATCCCGGGCCTTCCACCTGAACCGAGTGTCAAGCAGTACCCACTGAAGGGCCCTTTGGACTTCCCTAAACCCCGTGCTCTACTGGGCCTGTGGCCATTGTCTCAGTGTGTGGGGATGGGGTGGGGTCAGGAGCCAGAGCCGGCATTTAGAGCCAGTCGGGCATATGGAGGAACAGTCCAGGGCTGGGAAATTATAGAGAAGTGGGGCAGGCTGGGGGATGGAGGACTGTTTTTGGGAAAAGTTTATGGGGTTGAGGTTACATGTGTGAATTTTTACAGTGAAGAAAACAAGTGCCATACAAGTGTGCTTTCTATCTTCTGGAAACTAGAGCTAGAGCTCTGACTGGCACGGGTCTCTCGACCTTCATCACTATTCTAGGATAATGCTGGAGGGTAGAGATGATCAATCATCATATTAAACCATAATGAGCTTATAATCCTCCCACCGGAGCTGCTATTGTCTCCTGCACATTCATTAGGACGATTATCTCCTCTCGTCCTTTACCAAATGTGTTCAGCAAACATTCAGCCTGCTCTTATTGCAAAGTAGTGGCAAAGGAACCCCCTTTTTCCTTTGTGGGGGCTCTTTTAGGGGGTTTGGGTTTCTTACTCTGCCCCCAGCACTACTGCGTACAGGGGCATGAGGAAATGCTCTTAGAGATTTTCACTGCCTCAGACCCCCTCACCTGCTCTACCACGCCCTGCCGGTAATGAGTAAGTTCTCCCATCTGTTCAACTTTAACCCCTTTTGCTGCTGCTTTCATATCACTGCAACCCAGAGCACAGAGGGTCAGTCTAGGTAACTGTAGGTCACATAACCACTAATTGGACCGAAGTCATGTGGGTTTCCTCCCAAGACCATTTGGGGTATTCTCCCTCTTATCTGGAGGGACTAATTGAACCCCAATCCCCTGTCTTCCTGGGTACAGATGTTGCTCCAGGCAGGGATTTCTCTCCTAGATCTTACATTTCATAGACCTCATTAGGTTATAGGGCCCTGAGAGTGGGTATACTTGAGGGAATACAAGCTGTTTCAACTAAGCCCTTTTCTGCACTAATTAGAATTTCAAGTGTCATAAAGCCTGGGGCATTCAAGGTGCACTAAACTAGGTTTAGGTAACTCCATGGCAGGAAATGATGGTTCCCATCCATCACTTCTACGTAGCCACTGCCAGGAAGGACTGGAGCAACAGATCATGTGTGTCAGAGGTCTGGAATGGTTGGAGTGGTCGAATACAAGTAACTGATTGATTGGGGTCATGTTCCTACGTCCACAATAAGTGGGAAGTAATTTTTGGCTTTCAGCAGAACCATCTTGCCTTCATGAAAACTGTTTGATAGCTTTTTTTGGATTTTTGTATGTGTGTTTGATCTTTATTTCTTGAGACCCAGGCTTAGTTGATACTTTTTTTAACTTGGCACTGATAATCGGTCCACAAGTTTTTCTTAGCAACAATTGTCTGCTCTTTAGGGTAGAAGAAACAGAGAATTCCTGCTTCATGCAGCCACTAGTTGTCCTTCCTTGCTAAGGAAGAGACATTACCTTCTAAGGACTGATTCAGGGTTGAGCCTGCTGAGACTATGGGCAAAGCTGACGAGGAAGAGAAGGCTCAGAAGTATCTGAACAACTCTTACGTCCTTTTCTCTCTCTCTGCTGGGGCCCTCTTCTTGAGGAGATGGAGACGCCTTCTCCATGTACATATAGAACCACCCAAGAGGACCCTCCCAGAGGACAGCAAGACAAGTTACTGCAGGGGAATAGAGGGTAGACATAATACCTTTTAGTTTTTTTAATTGAAAATTTTGAGACAGTCCACATACACTTGTAAGAAGTAATACACAGAGATCCGGTGTATCTACCCGTTTCCCTCAGTGCTAACATCTTGCAAAACTAGTACACTATCAGAACCAGTATAGTGACACCGATACACTCCATAGGGCCTATTCAGATTTTCCCAGGTTTACTTATACTTGTTTCTCTGTGTGTATGTGTTTAGTTCTGTACCACGTGTAAGTGCGTGCATCCACCCCCACGGTCAAGAACAGATCCCTTACCACCAGGATTCATGTTGCCCGTATATAACCACGCCCACTTTCCTTCTGCAACCCCCTTCCTTTTCCCTAATCCTTGGCAACACAAATCTGTTCTTTTCTAAAATTTTGTCATTTGACACAATACCTTTTTATAAACATATAATGGCACACACATTTCTCTATCCTTTGTTGAAGTACTTTTGCATTGTTACGACAAGGCTGCAAGGTAGTCAGGGAAGGCTTCCCTATTTCAGGCCGGTAAACAGATTCAGAGATGTTAAATGACTTACTGAAGGTCACATGTTAAACAGTTAACAGAACCAAGTCTGATACCCAGTCCTATACCTTTTCTACATGACCAGACTGCCTCTTCATCTAGGAAGACTTAGCTGTTAGAATCTGGAGACTTAAGAATGAACAAATAGGAGATGAGGACATGATGGCCTTTTACTGACTGAATGGTGAACATCTAGAGGTGAAGGGGCAGATGAGGTAACAGGACCCATCAGCATTTAGGCACTTTGCTTGCTTGACCCCGAGGGTCCCTGACCCCTCACAGCTTGGGACACAATCAACTATGAACTGCTTTTCGCAATCAGATCGCTGGCTCGCTTTATTCACGCCTGAGAGGAACTGACGAGAGTATCAGGGAGAAACTCTGACCGTGGTTGTTTTGTCTTGAGGGTAGAGAGTAGCTTGTAGCCTCAGCATTCTCATTAGTGCAGTGTTTTCATTAACTTGTTTGCTGCGATGAGATGGAATCATCCCTCCCACCAAGCCTGGGTGGAAATGCTTACAGAGGAGCTCCCTTTCCTCTGGATGGTACAAGCAGTGCCTCCCCCACTGCGGCTCAGGCCAGGTGGCAGGGAGGGCAGCTTCCAAGCGCTGTGGAGCTGGGCCGGGCTGAGGGCGTCACCCCTTTGGTGGCTTGAGCACCGGGACCTAGGAGGGAAAGGGGTCCCAGCTAGGGATAAGGCTTCCTTAACCTTAGGTCCTCATGCCCTATATGAGTTCTTCTCCAACAAAGTTTGACTTTGGGAAGAAGCGGGCATGTGATTGAAATGCACTCTGGAGGTTGGGGGAAGAGTGTTCTTCCGGCTCCTCCTAAGTACCTGTCATCCAAAGAGATGAAGATGAATCTCCCCTCAGCCCCCACACCTCAGGGAGTTGTCAGGTACTCTCCCTCCCACCTGAATAGGAAGCAGGAGCAGCAGGCCAGGCTGCAGGCTGAGGAAATCAGAAGTTAACTGGAGCGGAGTTTGCAGCTCTGGAGAGATTGAGGAGCGGCTTTTCCCTTGTCACTTTGGAAGGAGAGGATTGTGAGGCTGCCCCTTTAAATAGCATTCCTGTAGGAGGCAGATCACATCCATCCGTCACTGCTGCCAAAGCATGATTTTTGGTCTCTATCAAACTCAAAGCTTGTCGGAAGAGATTGTGGATTCAGGGAGTGAGGAGGCAGGGTCTCCAAGGGCCAGGGGGTAGTTTGGAAGCTGAAAAGGAGAGGAGTGAGGTTGGGCAGAAGGAGCCTGGGGAAGGTGGGGCTGGGGGACCAGAGGACAGGACAGGGAAAGAAGAATAGCCATCTTTTGAGGCTGTGAATGGAGGAGATCTATCAGAGTTGTTATCTCTCTAGAGATGGGGTAAGGCAGAGATGGGATTGGAGTCCTTCAAGAGGAATGAGGTTGAGGTCACACACCAGGACTGGTGCCTAAAGAGAAAGAGAACCACAGAATGGACAAGCACTGGAGAAAGGTTAAGGGGCTTGGCCCTGGCTTTGTAACTCACTCTCAGGGGGACCACATCATTTTTCTGGGCCAAGACTTCCCATTTGTTAAATGAAGGGCATTAGACTAATTGGACTCTATCTTACACAAATAACTTTTTTTGGTGAATTTTCCTTTTTTAAAAATGGGTTAGGAGGTGGGGGCCCGGGAGAGCAAGGGTGGGATATACCACTGTGTTGATGAGAAACGTTGCAGGTACAATCTTCGGCCTCTTTTCCCTCTCTTCTAGTTGAAAACCCTGTGAAGTTTGGGGAGCTCCTTAGCTGTAATCCTAATTTCCTAATTAGAGCTCTTTAGCTCTAATCCTAGTATGCAATCCTTTGGTAGTTTCTAGCCCATTCTTTTCCAGTTCCTAAGAAAAAGGATCGATTGTTCTCAAGTTTTGAGAACTGGATTGTGTAGGAGTCTGAGGAAGGTCTCAGATGCAGCTATGTCTTTGCTGGGACTGTTCCTCTGCCAAGGAGGGGAAAGGGTCCATAAGCTGAAGCTAAGTGGACGGAGAAGGGGAAGTCCCGGTATTCTTTCTGCTTTTTTTTCCATCTCCAACTGCCATCTCCTACCCCTGTACTTCCTGGGAGCTGGTTCTGCTCATATTTCTCTGTCCTGCCAGATCTGAAGGCCTGACCTTACCTAATTGCCTAAAGGCAAATCTTTTATGTTGGAAGGCTTCACCCTGCCACTTCACTTCTGTTGTTTTTTTTTTTTCCTCCGTTGCCTGAGAAGTGGCGAGCCTCCACCTGATACTTAGAATGGAGTAAATACCTTCTTCGGATCATTCTTTCTTCTAACCTTCAGAGTTCCTGAAATAAAAACTCACAGTCTGGGGCTCTGGATTAGCGGCCTGCTCTGGACCCAGCAGTCAGTGGATACATCTCCATTTTCTGTTTACATAGGCTTTTCCCCACTGCCAAGTAGGTGGTTATTAAGGAGGAGAACAATTTAAAGGAGTCCTAAGGTGGTTCCTGCCAGAGTCCCAGGTAGAACTCAGTTAGATGGAAGAGGCATTGCTCTGTTACAAGGTCTTGAGTTCCAGTTTCAGTTCATTCATTCTATGAATGTTTTAAGCAGCTAAGCTGCTTTTTTTGTGCTGCCCCCATTAGCCAATAGCCATTTGATTGCTTTCACTGAAGACAGTGGAAAGAAATAGGAACAGCTACAGGAAGGGTTGAGATGAGATACCAGGAATGATTTCTTGGCTTCTATGGAGATACACACACACACCCCTATAAATAAATAGATTAATTCAGTCAGTCAGTCAGAGAAAATGTGGTGCTGCTCACTCGGGAGGATTCTCTCTGGAAAGCTTTAAGCTTGGGAGAAACTCCCCCCCAGCAAGGAGAGGCATCAGGGAAGGCCACAGCAACGGGCCAGTAAGCTGGGAGGAGCTGAGGAGAGGGGTGGGATGCCATCGCAACTCAGAGCTGATACTGAACTTCTCCCTTCAAAGGCAGGAGCACAAGTGTGAGGGTCTGGAGCTAGGTTCTGAGGGTGGGTTGCTGCACAGCCGGAGTGCCCAGGCCCCCCAGGCAGCGAGGTAGACTCATCCCGTGACCTCTCACATGGGACGCACAAGCGGCTGGGCACACAAGGATGTACACGAAGCAACATGCACATACATACACAGCAACTCAAAACACACACCAAAGGCACCCACACCAACCGCCCACACTGAAGTCCTGCCCCGCCTGCGCCGCGCCCTGTAATCACGCACTCACAGCCCCCGCGCGGGGCCGCGCAGCCACTCGCACCGGGCGCCCGGGAGCGTGCGCTCGCCCTTGGGCGCTTCTGGTTGTGTGCGCCCCCGGCTTCCAGTCGTTCCTTTGGGAGGGGGAGGAGTGGCTGCGAGGGGTGAGAGACGAGCGGGCAGGCCGAGGAGAAGGGAGGGGAGCAGAGGGAGGGGAGTCAGGCTGGGGGAGGAGAGCGGGGAGGAGGCGGCTCTGGCAGCGCGCGGCGGCGGCGGTAGCGGCGGTGGCGGCAGCGGCGGCGCGGAGAGCTTGGACTGGGAGCCCAGAGCTCGGCTGGACAGCAGAGAGGAGGAGCCGCAGGAACTGCAGCTCTGCCAGCTTGGGCCGAACCTAGAGACACCGGCCTGGCTGGTCCGCGCCAGCCGCAGGTGGGAAGGGACCGGGTTGGGGAATGAGGGTCTCCCCGCTTGGGGCTGAGGCTGAGCTGCGGTGATGTCTCCTCTCTCTGTTCCTTAGACAGAGGCTGAGCATGGAGCTGTCCCCCCGCAGTCCTCCCGAGATGCTGGACCCGGATTGCTCGTCACCCCTGGAGCTGAAGTCAGCCCCCAGCAAGAAGATGTGGATTAAGCTTCGGTCTCTGTGAGTCCCAAGCTGGGCAGTGGGGGGAAGGGATCTTAGGGAGCTTGGAATAGGGGAGGTTAGCTGGAGGGGGACTGGTGGATTCTCCTGGGCACACATGTTGGCAGGTGCGAAGAAATAAGCAGTCCTGACACGCGTGGCCAGGCCACATGTGCAAGGCATGTGCGGAACAAGAAGGTGGGTTGGAGTGGGTCTGGGAGTTGCAAAGCTACCGATGTGCCTGTGCTTGTGGACCCCCGGGGTGACACGCAGCACGGAGAGGCTGTCACAGTGTGTTTGGCTGCAGATGGGCAACATTCAGGAGGTGCCAGGCTGACTCACACGTATTTCATGTTCAGGGTTGTGCAGATGTGATGCACATCTCACGTGTGTGCATGAGTGTCTGTGGGACACAGAGATGTGTGCAGAGTGACTGCACACAGCTGCAGGTCTAGCTCATGGGGATACTTGTGCCAACCTGTGGGTCATATGGTATCAGTTGGGACTGGTGGTTTTTGCCTCTTGCATCCTACAGGGGATGGGAGTGGGGGCACCCCATACCCAAGCTGCTCATCTCTCTTGGGGCCTGGAAACTCCCTCTGCATATTAATGATGGGGGACCCACCTGGGATCTGGAGAAGAGGTGGAGTGCCCTCCTGGGATCTGGTGTCGTGGTAGTGGTGGAGCTTCTACATGGAACCTGAGGAGGTGGTGGTGAATGCTCATTGGTTGCCAGGGGCAAGGTAACTGTCCAAGCCCTTTTGTTGCTATAGGGTCTCCCAAGTATCTCCAAGCACATTTAGGCATCTCTTCTTATTGTTGCAGGACTAGGGCATGTGGGGAGGAATAAATAGGGAAAGGAAGGACTCAGATGTCCCATATTCCAGTCCCAGGAGAGGAAAGGAACTTTTCTTCCTGCTCCTCGAGAAGGAGAGGATCGGGTCTTGGTCAAAGACAAGCCATGTACCATGTTTATTTCCCAGTCGGCTACCATCAGGTAACCTCCACAGTCTGTTGATTTTTTTTTTTCATTTTCTTTTTTTTTTATTTTGGTATCATTAATCTACAATTACATGAGCAACATTATGGTTACTAGACTCCCCCCACCATTAAGTCCCCACCACATACCCCATTACAGTCACAGTCCATCAGCGTAGTAAGATGCTATACAGTCTGTTGATTTTTAATTAGAGAAGAAGGGCAGGTGTGCCTCTCCCTGATATGACTCCCCAAGGTCCAGGAAAAGGCTGTAGGTGTTTACCGAAGAAAGGCAGGAAGCATCCCTTAAACCTGATTCCTCCCCAAAGCCCTCAGTAGTGAGCACTGAAGCTCTCCATTTCTGGGTTCTGGCAGAGTGACATGGGGTAAGAGGTGGGCAGAAGCTTACATCTGTGTGTTGCACTTTAACTACTTCACCTTTGGCGAAAAGATGACGCCTTCATATTGGGTGGGTGCTTTATACACTAGCTGCTTGGAGATGCCTCAGGGAGAACCGAGGTATAGTGGGCAACAAGGCTTGGAATCCAAATGTGCTTCTCAGTTCCCCTCCTTGCTGCCTCCAGCCAATGCAATTTACTGAGCTCTGTGAAGCGCAGCCTTGGAATGAGTTCTGGGATGAAGAAATGGAAAACCGGATTGAATTGATTTTTGTTGGGAGGAGCACTGGGTGATTCTTGATAGAAAACAATGCTCTGTTAATAATGGTGACTAAGCTGGGGAGAGGGGAGCTGAGGAAGTGTTTGAAAGGCAGAGACGGGACCACAGGGTCTGTAAATGAGAGAATCCGAGGTGTTCCAGGGTGCTTCCCCGAAGCACTGGTAGCTTATCATGTACTTACCTCCATTCCAGGTAACGGGCCCTGAGAAAGAGCAGGTTTTACCTGTTTCATTGTCTCCCACACCTTTCTAACTAACAGTCATTCCTGGAAGCAAACTGCTGTTTCTTCCCTTAGTGTGAGAAGTACTCGGCGGTGAGAGAAGAGGATCCCAGAAGGAGGCATGGAACCTGGGAAAGCAGGGAGCAGAGGCAGCTGCCCCTACAGAGCGTGTTAGCTGAGATGTCCTCTCAGGAGGTCATGGGGGACCAGGATCGCCACCTCAGTGGTTAGATTGTTCTTGTCTTCAGTCACTTCAGCATTCTGGTCTGTACTAGCAATGTGTCATAACTTACCCAGGAAAATCCCAACTCCGTGTTACTAATCACCAGGAATAGATTCTCAATCTCACTTTCTCAAAGTAGAGAAAGATCTTGGTATCTGGGTAGGTCTCCAGTTGGTGGCTTACTGGATTGGGCTCTGTTTGAATACTGGGGAGGCTTTGTAGATTAGATGAAGGGCAAGAAAAGGATTAAGGATTTTTCTAGGTAGGACGAGAGAAATTCTCCAGTTCACGATGGAGTGGTTTCTGAGGAGGTGAGCAAAGAAGGCATTCCTTCTTTTAAATTGAACCGGAACTCCTCTTCCCCCACCTCCATTCACCACCTGTCCCCAGATGGGCCTGGGTGGGAAAGGGTTGTTTAGTCTGGAAAGAGGGGGTGGACATGCTTATCTGAGGACTGGGTACCTAATAGAAATGAAGACAGATGGAATATATAAATACATAAAGGTTTTGGTTCCCCTACCTAACCTATCCTACCCCCACTGCCGTGCCCTTTAATCTCTAATCTAGGACATCTAGATTTTCTTCAGGCAGGCAGGGCATGGTGCTTTTGCCTCTGGTTACAGAACCCATACTAATATAATTGTGCAGGACAATTTCTTCTTGGGAAGGGCATCCAGAAATTCTGTTTCCCACACTAGGACTCTGCCAAAGATAAATTCAGAATCTGGAGCATATGAGCTGGAAAGTCTCTAACTCTGGGATTTCCTCTCTACCTAGCAGGAAAATTTTCCTAACTCAGCATAAGCTGAGACATGAAAGAGGCTGAGACAGGCAGTCTGAAGGTGATGGGTTGAGCAGGATGATTTTCATCATCTATAACTCTAAGATGAAGGATTTGACTTGCCTTCCTACCCTTCTCTGAGACCAGAGGGCCATGAGGAGTGTGGGGGAGGGTCAGCAGACTTAGAAGGGGTTTTCTGTGTCTTTTGTTAATCAAGAAAAACTATAAGCAGAGATTGGTTTTCTATCCTTAGCTTGTTCATCCTTTGAGCAACCATTAATCGAGGGCCTCCTGAGGCCCAGGTGATGTGCTGGATGCTGGGAATATATTGGTGGACAAAATGGACACAGTCCCTGCTCCTATAGAGTTTATAATCTGGTTCCACTCCAGGTGGAATGGAGAGTAAGGAAAGCACCTGTTTCTTGTTTTGCTGTACTCACCCAAGTGGTAAAATTCTACCATTCTGGTTTCTGCCTAATCTTTTCCTTTGGGGAGTTATTCACAAAGAAAAATTATAGATATGAATTCTCTCTCTCTCTCTTTCCCAAGATAGTACAAGCATCATTCTCTTCTCTCTGCTCCAGTTTCTCCTGGAATTTTACAGACAGAACTTCTCTCTTTGGAATAGTATAGACATAATCCCTTTCTCTTCTCCTTTCTCCACATGGTACTCATTCAGGACTTCCAAGGTGTAGACTCAATATCCTAAGCTGTGGTTCAAGGTCATCACAGCTGAGCTGGAGCAAGGACCCAGCTGGGGATTATGTTTTCCCAACCTTGTTTCATCAGAGCCGATTGTGGTACCTGGAACATAATAGTCACTCAATAAATGCTGTCAAATAAAGGAATGCATGAATTAGTTAATGAATATGTGTGTATATGTCATGGAGCCCACTTCTATCTCTGATTCTGTTCTGCATGTGTTCCTGCATGCATCAGTAGGGGGAATAGGAAATGGGGATGGAAGAAAGGGAGATGTTTTTTGAGAGGGTGATATTTAAAAGGTGTGGGGTTTGAGGACCTCGGGACAGTGCCTGGAACTGAAGGAGTTATAGAGAGGATACAGAACAGTGTTATTTGGATGTATGTATCAGCTGTATCAGGATGAAATGTGAATGCCTGACATGTTATACAGATGCATCTGGATAAAGGTTGATGTACGTACCGGGGGAAGTTTGTAGAGTCAGAGCTCCATGAGGATGTCTCTTTGTTTTTATGTTTATAAATGGCATGTGTGAAAATAAATATGTTGGGAAGATACACACTTACCTGAATACATGAAATTGTCCTATGTATGAATGAGATGTGTGTATGTGTGTGTGTGTGTGTGTGTAGGTAATGGGATAATACATATAGGTGATCTTGTGTGTGGGTTTGTGACACATTTAAATTTTTGATAATCCTGGGGAGATGAAATGGGCAGGAGGAAGAGACAGAGGGACTGGACTGGGTGCTTCCCTGGTTTTTCCCACCTTTTGTTATGTCCCATGGAACAATCTTCTGTGGCTCCTACCAGTTTGAAAACCATGTTGCCGTCCTTCTTTCTCTGAATATGGCTGTGGAGCTATCATGGAGTTTGTAGGATAAACAGTGGCTCCCTGGACCTTGGGAGTAAAAGGAGCATCATTTCTTCCAGGCCTTGATGGGGATGATTTTTAGTGCCTTCTTCCCTGGATCAGCTCTTCCTCCTTTATTTCCAACCATGGTAAAGGGAACCTCTCCTCCTTGGGTTTTACACCTGCTTCTCCCATCAGATGTCATCAGCTTTGTCTTGAATGAGGCATCTCTGGATGGTAGTGGGTGGAAAATTCCTGCAATAAGGTGAAGGGGGAGAGGTGCAGAAATAGGGTAAATCATACTCAGATCAAAGGAAGAACTTCCACATGCCTCTGGTCAGAATAGGTGGCTGGAAGGAATTAGGGCTGCAGAGGGTGATAGCGGAAGAGCGCAGGGAATATTGGGAGACTTGAGTCTCAGTTCATGTTTCCACTCTCCCAATTACCAGCTGCATGATCTTGAAGTCACATAATTTCTCTGAATCTCAGTTTTTCATTTGATATCATCCATATGAAATTGGTTTTTAAGTGATTAAGTCCAGAGTTCTTTCAACATTGGAGAGCTTGCTGTGCAAAGAGGCAGGGGATGGGAATGAATGGGTGACCACTGGCTTGGATGGGGAGAAAGATAAAGATTCAAGAGGTAAGAATATGAATTACTCAACAGATTTGATTCCTGGTGCTGGGATGTAATTTGGAAAGTCTTGTTGATGAATGGTTGTCTGGAGGGGGTGAACTAGGTGTCTGAGCAAAGAGTAGAACCTGAATGGGGTTGGAGGACTGAGTTCCACAAAGGGTGTGGGCCACTGAGGTCAAAAGAAGGGAGAGAGACTTACTCCTCATCATCTCTTTTCCCAGTGATCAAATTAGAAGCAGACGGAGCAAGTGTAGTTCTAAGACGCGGTGGATGTGGGTAGCCCAGGGACTGCTAATGGTGATCTCTGTGAGCATTGCAGGAATTCCCTTCTGGCATTTATCCTAAGTCCCTAGGCCTTGGGATGATATGAAGAGGTCAGGTCAGCCACATCCTATTGTAGAAACTCTCTAAAGTCCCATAGAACCCAAATATCACTCTGCTTGCCCAGGAGCTCCAGGAGGCTGCTTGGAAAGAGTGAGAGAGGCGATCCCACATTTGAGGTTGCATTTACCACTTTTGTCAGGAGTAGCGTGAAGTAGGTTGGTAACTGGAACCTAATGCTCTGGGACTGGAAGGCCAGGTGAGAGACTCTGTAGGAGAGAAGTCTGGTCAGCTCTAGACCCTTTCCACCTGGCCCTGCCCAGGTAGTTTTGAAGTCAATGAAATGAATGGTTGTCTCCCACCTCTTTTTTTGGCCACTCCCATCAGACTGGGATGGAGGAGCAGGGAAGCTTGAAACTGATCTTTCCCTCCTTTGAGCCTTTAAAGGAATCACTGAGGATTTGTTTCCAGTTTCTCCGCTCCCTCTGCTTTCCTCTTCTTTAATTCTTCCTGCATCCTTTCCTCCTTTGTTCCCGTTTTTCTCTGGTTTCTCTTTCTCTGCTAGGCTGCATTTTCCTTTTTTCTCTTGTCCCATGTCCCCTCTCTCCCTATTCCCTTTGACTCACCCTCGCACTCTCCCCTTCAGTGCTGCTACTCCTCCCTCGCTTTGGCCTGAAGTCAGCGAGTCCCTGGGGCCTCTCCCCCAACCCCCGCCCTGGCTGTGCTAGTGGCAGTGCTGGCGGCAGTGCTGGCCAAGGTGCAGGCCAAGTTAGCTGCAGGCACCTTTTGAGGCTGCCTGAGAAGCCCACCGTCAACTTCTGAATTCCACAAGGCCTTCCTTCTGCCTTCTCAGTGAGCTCACCCTCCCAGCTCCTCTTGCGAAGAAGCCAAGTAATTGCTTTTGGATCTCAGGGGGATGATTTTCCCAGGTACGGATGTTGACGACCTATTATTTTCCAACTCTCTTCAGGAGAGCAGCGGAGGAAGAGGGGCAAAACCAAGTGGTCAGGAAGGGTGCAGGCGAGACACCTGGGAGACCGGAGGTTGTTAGGTAATGAGATTGTACCCGGAGGGAGGAAGACCTGCTGGTCTGAGAGAACTGGGATGGCATCCTGGGGATACTGAGGGAGTCATAGGTAGTAACTTGGCGGGGGTTGGATGAAGGGCCCCTGAGAAGGGGAAAGGAGAAAACTGAGTTGCCCCTTTAATGCAGGGTGGTCCCAAATGCGAGTGCCTTTGTCCCTCTGTCCCTCATATCCCCCAGCCTGCAGCTACTTCTCTCCTCCAGTTCCTGCTGCATCTGTGTGGGGCCTGGGAAGAAAACATCAGTTTAGGATTTTACTTCAGCATCCAAGACCTGGCAGAAGTCCACCGAGGGAGCTGTGATGGGTTTTTGGTGGAGAAGTAGGCTTGGTGGGCAGAGGGCCAGGGCATATCCAGCAAGAGGTCTGGGGGTATGGGGCCGGGAGAAGAGCTGGAAAGGGGTGCTTCAGGTGGTACCGAAGGTTAGATACCACCGAGTTCTCAGGTCAGTGGATTCAATGGCTGCCATGAGAAATCAGATTTGCAAGGAATCATGGTGGCTGCAGTGGGATGATCAGGCCGCCAGCTGGTGTTGGCACCACTTAGGCTGGGAACTTGGCTTTCAGGGGGCTTGGTGATTCTCTGGTAGGCAGGACCTGGGGGCTAGAGAAGCTTCTCCTTTCTTTCCTATTACTTGGCTTCCCTGCTCCCCCCTTTCTTTTTTAGCTCTTGTATCTAACTTGGTGCCATCACCCTTGTTCTCTATGCCCATCCTGCTTGGAAACTTCTTGGGTCCTAGGCTGTAAAGACATACATGCCAACAGTGTTGCCAAGCTCCCTAAACCATCTCTGTACCAAGAAGTAACTTTAGAATTTCCAATCTGAAAGCAATATAAATCAGATTGCACCAGGCCTACCCTAAACACTTCTTTGTCTTGCCTATTTTCTTCTTGTCTGTTCTTTGAAATGCCAAGAAAATTTGCTGTTGTCTTGACTGCAGCAAGACGGATTGAAGATCGATATGCAGGAGAACTTCCTGGAAAGTTCATGAAGGTTAGAATGTGACCTGCCTACAACAAAGAAGAAAGTCACCCTCCTTTAAGCATCAGGTTAGGGATGAATTGGGGGAAGCAATGAGCCAGTCCAAAAGGATGAACTTGAACTGGGGAATTGAGACCCAGGCACTGAACCTGAGAACAAGACTGTGTTACAGATGAGGAAACTGATGCCCAGGGAGCTGGTAAGGTGGGGGCAGGCCTGGGGCCAGGCTCAAGTCCTGCGGATCCACAATCTAGTGCTGCTCCCATCACACCTGCAGTCAATCCCCTGCCAAGCTTCCAACTCACTTTCCCATCCCAGGCCACCTTCAGCATCTGGCAGGTCCCCTGGCAGCAGGGCATCTGTTGGGAACATGTGTTGGGATGTGGTTTTGAGGGGTGGTGGGGTGGCCCATGTGGAGGTGGTTGATGAACAGAATTAAATAGTGCAGGGAGGGAGCAAAGCGGTGGACAAGTGAATCAGAGAAAGAGTTCTTCTGGACTGGGTCCAGGGAGCCTCTTCTCGGATTAGCCTTCCTCTGGCTTTGCCCACCCCTCCCAGTTCTGCCCTCTTGTAGGGGCTGAAGCCTGAGGGAGAGGTGACTCATTTGGGTGCTAGGCTGGGAGCGGGATATCAGGGCCCTTATTAGTCTGGGCTAAGGCTCAGGCTGTTCGGACTACTCCTTTCTTCATCTAATCGGAGCTATGCTGGGCTGTTGCTAGAAACACCTATTAGAAACAGCTTCTGGTTGAGGCAGAGGGGCAGTTGCATTCAGAGAAAGGAAGGGTGGGGGCCAACTCTTCCTCCTCTGCTCAGCGTTTCCCAGACCCTCTTCTTCAGCACCCTTCATATTCCCTTCCCTCCCTGCCCCCTTAGTACCTCCTGCCCCTCTCCCGCATGTCCTCCACTCTCCTGTTTTCTCTCCTCCCCAACTATTCCCCAGTCTTGTCCAGGCCCTGCCAGGCTCCCCGCTTCAACCCCTGTCCCAAGCTCCTCTGTATGGGGCCTTACGATCTCTTACTACCTCTGCTATGTCAACCTGTGGCCTGCAGCCTCCCAGGATGGCACCGAAGTTCTGCCACCACGGGGGCTATTTTTATCTCTGGAACCACCCCTGCACTGTGCCCAGCCAGCTGCCAGAGCTGGGGCTGCTTGTATAGCAGGGAAGTAAGAGGCCTGGCAGTGCTTGGGTAAGGTTGGGTCTGGGTGTTCCTGGTCTCTGGAGCTCCACACTCCACATTTCCCCAGCTTCTGCTTCCACTGCCTCCTGGCCCCTGTGGAATAAGGAGCCAGGGAGAAGCCCTAGACGGCTGGAGTGGTGGCAGTGGGTGGTCTGTGGCATCATGAATCACTTTACAGTTCCCCAGGAGCTCTCATATGATCTCATTGGATCCTTGTGCGAATTCTTGTTATTTATCCATTTTACAGACAAGGAAACTAGAGCTCAGAGAGTCTTGTCCAAGGTCACACATAGTGACAAAATCTAGGCAAAAGGCTCCTGATTTTAATTCATGTCTTCTTTCTATTGGGTTTTGATGATTTCCTTGGTTTTTCCAATTGCTGAGGTTTTGGAGCCTTGAGTTCAGCCAGTGAATCCCTTCCCCTCACCCCCCCAACCCCTGCCCTCTCCCTTACACCCCTCTTCTCTGACCAAAGGTAGAGTCTCCTCATGCCTTATCCCAGCACCTCTTCTTCAGTACAGGTGGGGAATGCTGGACATGGGCCAGGGAGGGAGGTATTAGGGTTGGGTTCCTACCAGCTAAAGGAAAATTCGTGCTGTACTCTGCTGGGGCCATCGCATCTGTGCCCTGCCTCACACCCAGAGGACAGTCTCCTTGGCTCAGACAGCAGTAGGGTGGGGCATATGTATATGTGTGGGTGAGGGGTATGTGTGAAATTTTTTCCCCAGGAAGGGCTGGTGTCGATGAATATTCTTATTAGGAACAGTGAATAATAATAGTAGGCTGGGATGAGCATGTATGGGATGTATGCTGGGATGATGCAGCCTGTATGTACGTGGGGTGAGGTGGTAAGCAGTCATTTGTCCAACCAGCTTTGGTGCTGCTGGGCAAGAGAGAAGAGGGATAGACAAGATAGATTCTCCAGAGCTTTTCTAGGCTAAGAAAAGTCAGGGCGCAGTCTTTCAAGTTAGTGCCTATTTGGCTAGGGTGGCAGGGCCTGGAGCCGGGTGAGGACGGGGAGCTGGCCTGGCTTGGTGTCTGTTGCTGTTCCAGGCTGTCCCTATCCGTCCAATCAAGCATGTGTGCAGGAAAGGCCAGACAATTGGTTCCTCATCCCCTGGGTGTTTCTTCTAGGTCTCTGACTTTTGGTCTAGTCATTTCTCTCTAAAAACACTAACCTGTGCGTGTGTGTGGGGGGGGGCGAGGGGCACGGGGCACAGAGAGAATGAGATGGACAGAGGGTGGGTTTCCTTTCTTCCAAACCTGCCACAGCCCTGCTTCACAGCTCACTAGAACCAGGAGTTCACTAGAAAACAACTTGTAGATAATTAACTTCCATTCCTCTGGCTGCTGTTGAAACCCACTTCCACTTATCTCAGCACTCACTGGAGCTGAGAAACAGCAGCTCTCAAACTTCATTTGTTTATAATTCTTCAAGGCTTTGACATAGTGGCAAGGTATTTTAATTCATCCCTGCTTTTGCGGGGTAGGGGTGGCAGGGAAGGCTTCCCGTCATAAAATCCTGGCTCTTGGCTTGTTTCTTCTCTTTTCCCTTCCTCCTGTCATACTCATCCCCACTGGTTTCCTTTCTTCATTTCCATGTTACACCCAACCCAGACCCATCTCCTAGGTTAAGAAGATGAGAGTCGGGCCGAATTTTCTTCACTGGGTGCGTTCGCCTTCACCCCAGCTCTCCTCTCGAGTTAGCCCCGCCCAGTCCCTCAACTGACCAATCGCGGCCCCGATGCGCGTGTATCGGTGACGTCATCTCACAGCCCATCCGGTGGCGGGCTGGGGCTGTATGCGCACGTCCACTTTGCTCGCAGAGGCTGGGTTTTTTTCCTTCCCAACCCGAGCAGGAGCAGAGCTGGAGGCGGCAGAGGGGTTCCTGGGGACCCCTCCTGGCCATCCCATCACTTTTCTCTTCTTCCTCTGGGCTGGACTGACCTTCCCTAGTTAATTCAGTTATCCCCCAGGCCCCGTTTTCCAGATGAGAAGACCGGTGCTGGGAGTGTTAAAGTAACTTGCCTAACCCTCGGTTTCTCTGAGCAAGTCCTCCTGACTTTCATTCACTGCGTGGGCGGGGGCTGGCGTCCCTGCTGAGCGGGTCTCTGGGTAAGGACCCCTTGCTCCCTAGGCCCCTCCTCTGCAGTTTCTAGTTCTCTTCCGGTCTTGGTCTTATATTCATCCTTTCAGGTGGGTTAAAGCTCATTTGGAAGAACGGCCCTGGAAGAAGACTGGGTGGTAGCTCCTCTGAGGGGCTCTTTGCAGGGCCCCTTCCCCTCGCACTGCAGACTCGTTCTGCACCACGGATTCGGGATGGTTCTTTGCCCGTGCACCCTTGCGCCTCCGGCTAACCCTTCCTCTCCAAAGAGGAGCCCCACCTCCCCAGAGAAAGGGTTTGGACTGTGCTATTTCTGTCCTTTCTGGGATTCTTCTGAGAACAGATTCTTGTTTTCACTCTGATTCAGATGTGAAACTTTTCCCGTGGCCTCTCACCCGGTTGCTGTGGGCTGGTCTCCCTCATCACTCCCTGCTTCTTCCCACCAGGCCCCTCCTGTTCACCTCCCCAAAGTTCTCTCTGGTCAGTTGCTTAGTTCTGCTGAGACCTGGAGGAGGAAGTCAGGGGCCCAAGAGGGAGCCATCCCCCTCAAGGGCCCCGGGGTCCCCGAGGCAGCATTCTGATACCCTGAAGTAGGGAACTGGCTCCCATGGCAAACCCTGTTGCTGTGCAGGGGAGCCACCTCCAGGGCCCCATCCTCAGGTAGGCGCCAGGGATGAGGGAGGGAGAGGCGAGGAGGTCAGGTTGCTGTGGTCCACAAGTTGTTGTTTGATGGAGGGGTGGGATCAAGCCTTGCCAGGCCCCTGTGTTGTGTGTGTGGGTGTAAAGTTCTCCACCTTTTACCCCATGTATCTTGCCTTTCACCTTATTCTCCCATTTACATCTCCCTTTCCTTTCTGTTGCTTCCTCTTGATTGTGGCAGGTGTTTCCTCCTGCCTGTCTCTCCTTCCTGACCTCCAGCATCCTTAGAACCTCACATTCCTCTGAAATCTCCTTATCTGGTCTTAAGAACATGAAAAGGAAATTAGATCCTTCTCCCAACTCCCAGGCCCTTGGCTTGAGGCTGCCCTGTCCTAAGGCCCTACTTGCAGTGATCTTTCTGGGAGTGTGGGTGCTGGAAGTACTGGGAGGGGGCTTGGGAGGTGGCCAGGCCATCAGCCATGTGGTGATCCAAAAAATA
This sequence comes from Phataginus tricuspis, assembly GCA_029783875.1. NCBI lineage: Eukaryota > Metazoa > Chordata > Mammalia > Pholidota > Manidae > Phataginus > Phataginus tricuspis. The sequence continues at coordinate 1,293,103 of JAQQAC010003639.1, read as the reverse complement.
TGAACTGGTTGGCAGGGGAGGCTGAGCTCTTCTGGGTGTTGGGATCATCCTTGCCTGGAGCCTTCTCTTCCATCTGGCTGTCTAAAGCTGGGAGAGACTGGGGCCTCCTAGGGGTCAGGATAAGAGGCTTTTCTGGGTGCAGGGGCTGAAGATCCAAAACTACCACTGGAGGACTGGAGAAGTAGTGGTTTGGAGACAGGGCTGTGGTGGAGGGTGAAGGACTATTGGTGAGGCTTCTAGTTTTCCTTAGCTCTGGATGACAACTGAACAGGGGAGGGCATCCTGTTCTGCAGGGAAAGGGACCATTCCCTGGCCAGATTCTCTGTGAACTGAACCAGAGGGGTGGATTGAAACTGGCATAGGTAGGGAGGTAGGATTTACTGCAGAAGAATGGTGAGATGACTTGTGTCTGGAAGACCCTAATTCTGAAGGACTTTAGAATCAGAGAGGCTGCTGCCAGGCCAGAAAGTGGGCGTGTAGGGGAGCTACAGAACTTCAGGACAGCGAGGTTCAGCACCTGAGCCTTCCAGCTGCCCAAGTCCAGGTCCCCTTCCTTGAAGCCTCATTTGTCAAATTTATCCTTCAATCTTTCTTTCCCTTCCTCCCCTGTCTTCTGGTATCTGGACCATGTTGGGTTCCGATTTTAATGGGAGCTATAAAAGAGCTCCTGGACAAGATCTAGAGGTGAAGGCAGGAGGGGGTTGGCGGGGAGTGTGTGTGGAAAGCCAGCAACAACCTCACTCTTCTCCCAGGCTCACCATTAGTTTCAGAAACCCTGGCTCAGAGATGTCCGTTGTGAGCTCCGGCAGATAATCCCCCACTGGATTAATATGCTCCATTTCCTTCTTATTTTCTAAATGAACATTTACTGTGAACATTTCTTAATGTTAAGAATGAACATTTCTTAATGAGCATGTACTGTGTGCTCTGAGTACAGCCGCCAGGATAAACAAGTCACTGCCAGCGCCATCAGGACACTCACAGTCTGTTGTGGGCTGGCAGACACCAAGCTTCCTGAGGGAGGACGACTGCTGTGATGCATGGGTTCCGGCCTCCTGCCAAGTGGATTCCACCACTGAGCTCCTTCTGCCCTACACCTTGGTAGCTGGGGGCAGTTAGGCTCCAGTAGTAGGAGTCATAGGCTTGCTGACCTGATGGAGACTGACAGGTTGTGTCACCTTGGATAAGTCACTTTACCTCCCTCATAAGGTGATTGTGAGGCTCAAATGTGGTTTGTAATTATAAAGGAGACATCATGGCCATTATCATTCTTCCATTTCCTGGTAGGCGGCTTCCGAATTACCAGCCTTCTTTTCTCCCTGGACTTGGGGTGGAGAAGGCAGGCGCTTGTTGATTTGAAGGGCGTGATCTAGGTAGGGCCAGCAAGGTGCTGGTCAGTGAATTCTGATTCAAATCAAATTTGTAGAGACCGACTGTATGCACCAGGCCTTTGCATACATCCCGTCACTGAATCCTCTTATCAACAGGCCTTCCCAGGTGGTTTGCCATCCTCCTCATGATTTTACAGATGAAGGAATCAAGGCTCTTAACACTGAAATTCTTAAACTTAAGTGTGCATGAGAGTCATCTGAGAGGTTTGTTGTAAATGCAGATCCCTGGGCCATACCCTCAGAAATTCTGGTTCAGTAGGTGTTCAGTGAGGCCTAGCATCTCAATTTTTGACAAGTATGCCAGGTGATTCTGATTCCAGTGGTCTATGGGCCACATTTTGATAGTTACTGATTAAGAATTAGTGACTTACCCAAGGGCTCAGAGCCAGTAAGTGGTAAGATTGAATCCTGCCTCCCTGACCTATGCTGGAAGCCTTGGTTTCTGCATTGAAAAGAGGGGTAGCAATTCCTTCCCACCTCCTTCCCTCCCTCTAGACCCATTGTGAGGATAAAATGAGATAAAGTAGGAGAAAACACTTTTTAAAATGCAGAGCTGGCAGCATTGTTAGCGATTATGCGAATATATGCAAATGAGCACCCATGGGCTCAGCTGTTCATTTTGGGAGCCTGTGCTGGGATGTGTGTTTCCAGAGATGGGCTGAGAAAGAAACTGTAAAACTTTGGCGGTGGGCATGGACCCCTAGGGATGGAGTTTTGGGTTTTCTGAAGGGCTGACTGAGGTGGGAGATTAAGGGCTGGAATGGGGAGTATGGGGGAGAGATGGGCAGAAACCTTTCTTTCTTCCTGGGTTGTGGGTCCCCAAATCCTAGTGTCCTTGGCCACAGGGAATGACCAGGACAGGGAAACCCCAGCTCGTGGCCGCGTACCTCTTTGTTGTGCCAGATCTGGGTGAGTGCTCTGGGAGATGCTGGTTCAGTCCCTCCCGTCTAGCTCACTGGCTGCAAAGTCTTTATGTCGTCCAGCCTCAATTCCTCTTCCCTAATGAAGCCAGAGCTGGGGCTGCGCTTTACTGAGGCCGGCCTCCTTCTTGTTAAACAGCCCACGGTTTACACGTGGGGAGATGCGGCAGGAAGGTTGAGGCAGGGTCTGAAGACCGCTCCCTGAGGAGGCGGCGGAGCCCCTCCAACAGTTCCCCTTCCCGTTCCCCCTTTCCTTTCTGTCCCATTTGCACTCAGACATGTCTTCAGCCAGGACTGCTGGCCCCGAGGTGAGAGTTGGCCTGTGACGCTTCCTGGGGCTATTTTGGGCACCCCTATTCCAAAGTTGCCGAGACCCCAGGATTCTAGAGCTGCTTCTGTTCAGGAATGCCATTGTTCTCCCTCCCCCGGCATCCCTGGGAACCGATGCTAATTTCAGCCTCTTCATCCCTGACTCATTCTCTCCTCCCTGACTCATAGGGTGACCTTGGGTCTCTGAAGCCCCTCTCAGTGGGGAATCGTGATGGCCACCATTTCACACACCCCCCCCCCCCCCCCCCCGTCTTGGTATTACGTGGGGTGGGGCAGGGCTGGGGAAGGAGTGAGGGGAGAATGTTGAATTACCCTCTTTAAAATCACCATCTAAAGACAGCTTTGTTTGCTTTGTGACTGCCTGGGCTAGACTTGCCAGACTTCTCAGAAGCCTCCCGGTTAGTCACTGATGCCCGAATTCTTGAGTGCAGGATATGAGGATTGTCCCTGTAGTCAAAGCATCCTGTGAGTGAGCCCCCTGTCCCTACCTGTTCCGCTTTGGCTCTTGCGGAAGCTTCTGTGGGGCAGAGGAAGGGGATGGGCACAGCTACCCTAGGCCAGAGATTCTCTCTGCACGGCACTGGGGAGGCAGGGGTTAATCCTGCTCTGTCCTGGTTGATGGATTCTGGAATCATAATCCATTAACTCTGCCTGGATGGAGTGAGGCCAGGCGGAAGCATTCAGATTGGTCTTTCTTCTGCGTCTTCTCCATCCTTGTCAGGGACACAAGGGCTGTGGACATGTACCTGCCCCCCTCCTCCCCGACCAAGAGACATGAGAGCCCTGGGGCCTGTCTGACTGATGCTGACCCCAAACCCTCTCTCACGGGCGGAATAAGCAGTTTCAGCTTTGGTTATTCGGACATGAAGCAGATCATCCCACAAACTGGGCTTGTACCAGCCTAATTCTGCTGGGCCTGGCAGTCTAAAGAAGAATTTTCAGGAAACACGGTCAGGGTGGGGATGGTGGGGTCAGGAAAAGCCTGGGATTAATCTTTGAAGGTAGATAAACTTAATACAGGCAGTGGCAATAGCCTGAGATGAAAAACCTTAGCTGCTGTTACTGTTAGAAAGATGAATGATTTATGGAAGACTGAAGCTATTTCTGTAAAATGCGCCCTATTAGAGGGTATCCTATTCTTATGACAAGAGAGTGGCCCCTAAGCAGGATCTGCCCCCCACAGGTTGCGCTACATGGTGAAGCAGTTGGAGGATGGGGAGGTGAACATTGAGGAGCTGAAGAAAAACCTGGAGTACACGGCATCTCTGCTGGAGGCTGTCTACATAGACGAGACGCGGTGAGAGCAGGGACGCTGGGCCCGGGGAGAGGCCGACGCACAGGAGAGAGACACCAGTCAGTCAAGGGACCCCGGGGATGGGAGTAAGACAAGGGCTGGAGATAAACATGTAGGGCCTGAGCAGGTAGAAAGAGCTATAGGTGGAAATGTCGGCAGCGATAAAGAGGCGGAAGAATGGACATAGAGTTGCAGAGATAGAGACAGACAGATATCAGGGAGAGAAGAATTTCAGAGCTGGACGGGCCCTTAAAGCTTGTCTTCCCAGCGTGGGCTCCCTCCAGACCTGTGCTGCCCAATGTGGAAGCCATTGGCTACACGTGGCCATCGAGTGCTTGGAACATGGCAAGTGTGAATTGGGAGGTGTCTGTATATGTGAAATGCACGCTGGATTTCAAAGACTTAGAAAAAAGAATGTAAAATACCTCAATATATTTTATGTTGATTTCACATCGAAATGATAATATTTTGGGTGTATTAGGTTAAAGAAAATTTATCATTAAGATGAATTTCACCTGTTTCTTTTTCCCTTTTTAATGTGGCTCTAGAAAATTTAAGATTACTTATATATGGCTTGTACTTTATTCCTGTGGGCCAGTGCTGCTGGTCTGTGGCATCCCTGGCAAGTGGTGTCCATTCCATTGTCTGCTGGAACACTTCCAGAGCTGGGATGCTCGGTGCCTCACACAGTGACCTATTTTATTATTGGAGACACCAGATAGAGAAACAAACCAGAAGGCATAGCAAGAGAAAGGAGCGGGTCAGCGGGGGGAGAGCCTGGTGCAGCGGCACTGAGCTGTCGGGTGTGGCTGGGCCCCGGGTCTCTGCGCTGTGCGAGCACCCACTGTCTTTCCTCTGTGACTCCCTTCTGGGGCCTCAGGCAAATCTTGGACACGGAAGATGAACTGCAGGAGCTGAGGTCAGACGCTGTGCCTTCTGAGGTGCGGGACTGGCTGGCCTCCACCTTCACCCAGCAGGCCCGGGCCAAGGGCCGCCGAGCAGAGGAGAAGCCCAAGTTCCGGAGCATCGTGCACGCTGTGCAGGCCGGGATCTTCGTGGAGCGGTGAGGCTTGCCCACGCCCAGCCTCCCTCTGCCCCGAGTTGGGTACTGCATTCCCAGTCACCCCGGTCTTCCAGGACCCCACCATACCACCAGCAGGATGGTCCCACGTGTCCACAGGCCCTCCCCACAGCCCCACCCGATCATACGCCACCCCCAAGACCGTCATACAAGAGCTTCCTTCATTCTCCCCTAGGATGTTCCGGAGAACGTACACCTCTGTGGGACCCACCTATTCCACTGCTGTCCTCAACTGTCTCAAGGTGATCCCTGGGTTTTAAGGAAAGAGGAGGAGGTTGGGGGATGGAATAGTCACTGAGATTTTCAGACTTTTTATGGGGTAATTTTTGCCTTTTCTTTTAACATGTCATTTCCGTCTTCCTCAAAGCAACTTTTGTCCACTCCAGAGGCAGACTCCTGCCTTCTTGTCTCTCCCATACTGAGAGAACTCTGAGAAGAAAGAGGCCACCTGCTTCCTTAGCCTCTGTACTAATTGGGAAGTCCACCTGGAATTCTAACTACAACCCTTGCTGCTGCAGGGATGCTCTGCTTAGTCTGTTGTTTCTCCACAGAACCTGGACGTCTGGTGCTTTGATGTTTTCTCCTTGAACCGGGCAGCAGATGACCACGCCCTGAGGACTATTGTCTTTGAGTTGCTGACTCGGCACACCCTCATCAGCCGCTTTAAGGTCGGGCAGCACCCTACCCCTGCCTGGGGGCGGGATCGCCACGCCCATCAGTCCTATTCTGAAACCCCCCCAATAAGTAGATCCACAGACTCCCCTCAGCCTCACTGCCAGGGAAGTCCCCCGGGTGGCCAGCCTATCTTTCACTTGTACAGTCCTGGCCTCTTACTTCCTCCATTGCTTCCTAGGGGAAGAGTCTAGGTCTGCAGCCATCTGGCCTAGGACCTGTTCCCTTCCCCTTCACTTTCTTCCCCTAACTGTCCTCTCTAGCCTGGCCCAAAGTTCACCTTCCTGTTTAAGCAGCGCTGCCTCCTGCCTGGGGACACCAGAGGCCGCGGGTGCAGATGCTGACAGCAGTGCCCTTGGGACCAGAGTCGTTCCATTTGTTTCCTGGGGTTGGGTGTGGGGGGAAGGGGGTAAAATTGGCTGCTCCCCTGCCCCCTGGCCCCACAGGTGTGGTCTTGTCCAGAGAACTTTATGGAGAGGATCAGCTCTTGGCAAGGCTGGATAGGCCTGGATGAAGGGAGGGAGGGTGTGTGAACCCCATTTGCCCTTCAGCTTGGCTGGCCAGGAAGAATATAGGATTAAAGTCCTCTCCAGATCCTGTGCCAGGAGGGAGCGTCTTTTGGGAATAGGGGCTGGAAAAGACGACTTCCATGTAGAGAAACCACAGTTGGAAGTGGAGGGTGAGGGGGTTGAAGAATGGATAGAAGGGGTATTTGCTCAGCACTCAGGTGGGGGTGGGCAGGACGCGTCAGCACACCTGTGCTCTGAGCTGTGGCAGGGTCCCTCCCAGCAGGCTCTGGGTCACCCAGCTCTTCTCCACCTCCACGTGCTATAACAGTCTATGGTGCATGTGAGCCTTTACTAGACCCTTGACTCTTCCTTTTACAACAATTCCCAAGAGGGTTTCGAGAACTCTCCTGAGATGCTCAGTTGGGGTTTTCTTCAGCGCCTTCCTGAGGCCTGTCCTTCTGCAGTTTCATTTTCTTCCCTCCAAACTGACCTTCTCCAAGATGGAGGAACAGCAGGGTCCTCTTTTTGCTAATATTCTCAGCTCGTGTTTCTCCAAACTGGGTCTCAGACATACTCCAGATACCAGCTTCTCCTGAACTCGCCTTCCTTACTTGGGAGGACTGGTTCGGGGCACCCCAAGAGTAGCTCCTTGTTGGGTTTCTCCGAGCCCCAGCCGCCTGCCCCAAGGCAGTCAGGGAGAGAGGACACTCACAGCCTCAGCGATCGCTCCCTGTAGAGACCCCAGTTGGCACTGCCCTTCTCAAGCTCCACATTCCCTTCCTGGGCACCCGGGCCCCTCCCCTTCCCTTCCCTGCAGCGACGCCATGGCAACGCAAAAGCAAGGGCAGTTGTCATGGAAACAGTCCTTTAAAATTCCCTGAATTTGGGGCACAGCCCTTGGGGTGAGGGTGGGGGATGTTAGGGTCTGACTGGCTAGTGGCACGACCCGAGTCTTGTCGCTGTTGCTCATCACTACAGAGGCTTCCCCAAGGCCTGGGCCTCACTCTGCTCCCGGCCTCAGGAGATGCAGGGCAGGTCCAGATACTAGCCCTGCCCTCTGGTTGCCCTGAGCCTTTGAAGGAGGCAGACATATCCCAAGGTCATATGCAGACACAGAGACCGAACTGAGAGTAGCTGGACAGAGCTCTGGCTCCTGGTGCTTGTTTTTGGGGTTGGAGAGGGCAGGGGAGGCTGCTTGTTGGGGTGATCCGCGTCTGGCTGGAAAGGTCCCCTCTTGGCCATCCTATTCCTTCCCCTGCTTCTGAGCCCCTCTTCTTGGTATTGGATTGAGGGTGGGTGGGGTGACTGGAAGGGAGGCGGGAAGCTTTCTTTTGTTTTCTTAAAAATCCCAAGAGAAGTAATAATAATTATAGCCACTCTTTAGAGAGCATTTACTTAGTGCCTGGTAGTTATCTCATTAAATCCAAGGTAGGTGTATTATCTTCATTCTGCAGTTAAGAGGCTGAGGCACAAGGAGGCTCATGACTTGCCCAAGGTCACACAGCTGGTAGGTGGTATGATCAGGTCCACCTGACTGCAGAGCCGTGCTCTCTCCCTCTGCCATGCTGCCTTCTACAGAAGGACGGCGTTGCTGGTCTCAGTCCTGGGCTGCCTGCCATTGCTGCAGAGCCTCCATGTATTTCAATTTTCTCCCTCCCTACTGCAGATTCCCACTGTGTTTTTGATGACTTTCCTGGATGCTTTGGAGACAGGCTATGGAAAGTATAAGAACCCTTACCACAACCAGATCCATGCCGCTGACGTTACTCAGACAGTCCATTGCTTCTTGCTCCGCACGGGGATGGTGGTAGGTGCCCTGGGGCTCACTCTTCTGTGATTCAGGGTCTTATGGCTGCAGAACGGGGAAGTCTAGACTACACTCTTGTTTCTCCTTTCTGTCTTTGGTTCCTCTCTTTTGGCATCCCAAAGTCCTTACTGAGTCAAGTGGGACTGACTCACTCTAGAGAATTCCCAGGTGGACCACAACTTCACGGGGAGTGCTGGGGATGTACGCTGGGGGCAGTGGGAATGTTCCCAGTTGGGATGGAGAGAGGTCCTTGGCCATTCCAGGAGCTGAGAAACCTGGCTGCATTAGCCCAAGAGCTGGCCTTGAAGAATGGAAGGGATGTGCTGGGTGGTCTAGCCTGTGTGTGGAGGCCTTTGGGCTGTTCCTGGAAGGGTCAAGCCCTCATCCTCTGTCTGTTTCTCCTAGCACTGCCTGTCAGAGATCGAGGTCTTGGCCATCGTCTTCGCTGCAGCCATCCACGACTATGAGCATACAGGCACTACCAACAGCTTTCACATCCAGACCAAGTGAGGGGCAGGGACATGGCAGGGGCGGGTGGGGCTGATGGACGTGGGGGATACGGCCAGAGTCTCCACTTACAGGGGGCTGGACGTGCCGGGCTTTGGCTTTGTAGGTCAGAGTGTGCCATCCTGTACAATGATCGCTCAGTGCTGGAGAATCACCACATCAGCTCTGTTTTCCGAATGATGCAGGACGATGAGATGAACATTTTCATCAACCTCACCAAGGACGAGTTTGTGTGAGCAGAAGCCAGGCGCGGGCACCCCTACGAGACTCTTCCTACTTCCGGGGCCTCCTGGCAGTGCTGTGGGGCTCATCGCTTGTCTGTCTGTCCCTTCAGAGAGCTGCGGGCCCTGGTCATTGAGATGGTGTTGGCCACAGATATGTCCTGCCACTTCCAGCAAGTGAAGTCCATGAAGACGGCCTTGCAGCAGCTGGAGAGGTGGCACCCGGGGGGTGTGGCCGGGGCTAGGCCAGAGGGAGGCCTGTGTGAACTTGGGGGCACACATGGGTAACTGGTGTGGCGGGGATTCACCTGGCTCCAGGCGTCTGAGTGTATCTCTGCGTATGCGTGGGTGTGACATGTATGTGCGCACGGCTCTGGGTTTCTGTGCAGGTCAGGCAGCCGGTCTACTGGAGGACACTTTGGGCGGGGAGTCTGAGAGGAGCATTCTCATGGCACCTACAGGACAGGCTTCTGCTGGAATGTGGGGAAGATCAATCAGCCCTCTGGATTTGTTTCCTTATCTGTGAAACGTGCAGACGCTATGCCTCTGGCTCCAAGAGCTGCCCCCACCAGTTCCTAGTCTAAGAGGGCTGTTGAGGGTGTCATGTAGGGTTAAAGGAAAAAAAGGACAGAAAATTGCCATACTTACACCTGATGTTCTTTAAAAGCAGGTGGGAGTTTATAGATGTGTATAAGAGAGGATGGACTGTGGGCATCCTGAAGACGTGTGTCAGTGTGCGGTGCCGAGGTGCGGGATGATGTGCGGTGTCAGGGCGTGTCATTGTTGGGGAACAGTAATGAGAGAGGGCATCTACTGAGTGTTTATTATGTGCCAGACACTCTTCTAAGTACTTATATGTCGTATGTCATTTAATTCTCAGAACAGCTCTGTGTGGCAGATCCTGTTATTATTCCCACTTAGGACTGAGGAAAGTGAAATACGGAAATTTTAAGTAACTTGTTCCGTGTCTCACAGCAAGTGTGTGATACGTACAGTGGGGATTTGAACCCAGGCCATCTGATTCTAAAGATGGGCTGCTTCCTGTACGTATAGAAGTGTGTGTGGTCTCAGAGAGTGTTTGCACTTACTGGAAAGGATATGAGAGAGGCATGGGATGGGAAATCAGGAATGGTCCAGGTTTCCTTTTCCTAAAGGGTTAGTCTCCTTTCCCTCGTGTCCTGCCCCAACCAGGATTGACAAGCCCAAGGCCCTGTCTCTGCTGCTTCACGCTGCTGACATCAGCCACCCCACCAAGCAGTGGTCGGTTCACAGCCGCTGGACCAAGGCTCTCATGGAGGAATTCTTCCGCCAGGTAGAAGGCCTTCCCTCTCCTTTGTTCTCCATGTTCCCTGCTCTGACTCCACGTCTTCATTTGGCTACCGACAGCTTCTGACCTGGTCCCAAACCCATGGGATAATATCTCCTCATCTCAAAAGCTTAAGAACAGTTGCCGACAGTTGCATCCATTTGCTTATCACCTGTTTCTGGGTCAAAGGCACAGAAATTCCTCTTCTCCCATGATGACCCCTGTTGCCCCCAGCTACGCCCGGATCTGGTAGGGTGAGGTCTCCCCTCCAGCTGCCCCACCATCTTCTCCCCAGGGTGACAAGGAGGCAGAGCTGGGTCTGCCCTTTTCCCCGCTGTGTGATCGCACTTCCACGCTCGTAGCACAGTCCCAGATTGGTGAGTGTTCTTTCCCCAGGGAAGAGAGGGTTGGGAAGGGCAAAGGGTGCTTTCTGGGCCTGGGCTGGACCTGCTCCAAGGCCCTGTCCCTCAAGAGCATCCTTCCCATAGAGGCAAGCCCGCTGTGCCAGCACAGGAGGCCCTGGTGGGGGGTGTTCCGTGGGGTCAGCGAGGCTGCCCCCACTGGGAACTTCTCTGCCCCCGGTTCCCCTGTTTTACAGGCAGCCATGGTCACAGCCAAGCCAGCCATGTCCTCTGCCCTGTCCTCCAGGTAAGACATCTCCACTGTGTTACCCCTGTCACCGCAGGGTTCATTGACTTCATTGTGGAGCCCACGTTCTCTGTGCTGACTGACGTGGCTGAGAAGAGCGTCCAGCCCCTGGCAGATGAGGACTCCAAGTCGAAAAACCAGCCTAGGTGAGGGTGGCTGGGGTAGCCAGGTCTCCTGGTTCTGGGGGAGGGAAGCTGGACACCCACAGAGAGGACCAACTCAGAGGGTGGGGGGCAGCCAGTTGGGGTGATGGGGAAGCAGGTTACCCCAAGCTTGGGAGCCCCTCTGCTGTGTGTCACAGACAGGGGGGGGAGGGTGGGACTTGTACTGTGTCCCCCCCCACCATGTTCTTGTCTCTTCTAATAGCTCTGTCTTCATTGCCTTTCTGTTAACCTTGTGTGTAGCTTCCTTCTAGTAGGAGGGAAGGTGTGGAGAGGGAGGGGTGGGGCTGGGGGAGAGGGACAGGGCCATGTGGTACCAAGCAGGGGGAAAAGAGAAGGGTGACGCTCCCTATGCCTCTCCTGCTCTTCCACCCCCTTGACTCTGAGGGCTGTGAAGGCGGTTCTGGAGCGGGCTGGGCCTCACCTCTGGAGCTGGGGGGGGCGTCTGCTTCTAGCTCCCAGTGGCGCCAGCCTTCTCTGGATGTGGAAGTGGGAGATCCCAACCCCGACGTGGTCAGCTTCCGCTCTACCTGGACCAAATATATTCAGGAGAACAAGCAGAAGTGGAAAGAACGGGCAACAAGTGGTGGGTGCTGTCCTGGGGGACGAGGCCTTTGGGGAGGGTGGCTGATGGAGCGGTGACAGGCCAGTTTCCCTGCAGCCTGGGGCAACCCTGTGTGACTCCTAGACTTGGGAATGGAGCTCAGCAGACTAAAGTTAGATCACAGGGAAGACTACCTAGCTGATTGTCCTGGACTGTTCTAGAATGAGGACCAGAGAGAGTGTAGGGACAGCCGTACTCCACAGCCCAAGGGACCCATGCACAATGTAAATGGTGCCCCCGTAGATCTGGGTGGCCTGGCTGGGAAATCTCTTCATTTAGGTGGGAGGTGAGAGTTGTAAATTTTAGAAAGGTTGGAGAGGCTCTCCCCAAGTGGGCCTGGGGTGAAGGTGGCTCAGTTTGAAGGCAGGAGGATGCACGAGAACCCCTTACTTCTCTCCATGTACTCCTGGGGCTCTGGGGAGAGAGACTTCTTGGTCTGGCCCCGACTTGCTTCACGCGCTCCTGCAGGCATCACGAACCAGATGTCCGTGGACGAGCTGCCCCCCTGTGAGGAAGAGGCCCCGCCTTCCCCTGCCGAAGATGAACACAACCAGAATGGGAATCTGGACTAGCCTGGGACTGGCCTGGGTGAGCCTGTCTGCTGGAGCCCGGAGAGGGGAGAGCTGGGTGACTCACACGGCCTCTACCAAAAGTCATCTCTGGGGTTCAGAGTGTGAGGTTCTCCCTACCTTTCCAGGCAGGAAAATGGAGGAAGTGAACCCAGAGCTGAGCCGGGGTGTGAGGCAGGACCGGGGAAATCCTTCCACACCGTGCCCCCATCCCAGGGCTGGGAAGGAAGGAGGTAGCTCTTCCAGACAGGGTGCGGCCTGAGCAAGGCTGCTGCCAGCCTGGATAACACCTTCGGGAGGTTTGGGAAAGCGACTAGCCGGGGCTCAAGACTCAGTGAGGTCGGCCGGGCATGACTTCAACTGCAGCCCCCGTCCACACCCCTGGCCAGGCACCCTTCTGCGAGGCCTTTTTGCACAGCTATATGTGAGACTGAGTGGGGATCTGTTGGGCTTTGGAAAAGGTAAGTCACGCCAGAGATAAAGGCAAAGGTCAGACCGCCGTGGCCTCCCCCCCTTTCCGCAGGTCCTCCCTGAGTGCAGTCCGAGTGTCCGATGTCATCAGCACCATCCATCGGGACCGGCTGCTCCATTTCCCGAGGGTGCATGGGGGTTGAGGAACACACAACCCGCCCGAAAGCCAAATGCCAGAGAGTGTGGGGTTGGGGGAAGGGCCCCTCCCCACCTGACACCCACTGGGGCACACTTTCATCTCCCGGCAGCAAGACTGGGGAACTTCAGGCTCCCAGTGGTCACTGTGCCCACTCCCCTGCCTCTGAACTCCCAGCAAGGCCACATGGCTGACTGGGAGGGGCACGGGCGAGGGCCAGAGATGCCAGCCCCCTGGGCCCTCCCCCGTCCTTTTTGCCTCCAAGTTTCTAAGCAATACATTTTGGGGGTTCCCTCAGCCCCCACCCCAGATCTTAGCTGGCAAGTCTGGGTCCCCCTTTTCCTCCCCTGGGAGGGGCTGGAATAGGATAAAAAGCTGGGGGTTTCAGAGCCCTATGTTTGAAGAGGGGGGTGGCTCCCTCAGGGCGTGGCACCTTTCTAGGGCCTGGAATGTGGGGGACATCCTCTTTACCCCAGACCTGCTTCACCCCATCCTCAGCCTGGCGCCCCTGCAACCTTCCCTCTTCCATTCTGAAATGGCCATGGGGAAGAGAGGGGCCACTGGGGCCAGGGGCTGAGTGGAGGCCTTTCCTGGGGCCCTCAAGAATTCGGGACTGGTCTAGGCCCCTGGGGCTTGTCACTCGCCCTGCCTGGTCCTGGGCCTTTACCTCCGTCCTCTCCTCTGGGGCTCGGAGGCTGCCATCCGACCCACGTCTGTCAGGTGCTCCGAGGTCTCCCCGGCCGAGCACCTCAGGATACATCAGCACAGGCAGGACAGACTATTGGGGTTGGGGTCTGGGGTGCATGGGGAGGATGAGATATAAGCCGGTAGTCCTGTGTTGCTACCGGAGGGTCCCTCCCCTCTCCCCAGCACTGGCCCAGCTGCCGGCACCAAGAGGCCCCTCACCTGTGGGGGACAAGGTGGGTGTGGTGTGTAGAAGGCAGATGGGGAGGGGCTCAGGGCTGCTGCTGTCCTGTCCTCTAAGAGATGCCAGCCGCCCGTGTCCCTTCCTCTTCTCAGGCTCCTCTGGCCCCGCCTACCCTGGCCCCGGAAAGGCCCAAGTCCAGGTGACTGCCCTCCTTTCTTGTAAATACCCGACCACACATTTGTACAGTGGGCCCTATTTGTGTGAAGTCCATGTCCACGGTCTCTCAGACCAGCCACCCTGACTCTTGTCCCTCCTGGCTCACCCTGAGTGGGGCAGACGCATGTGACTCACCTCTGCCCTTGGTCTCCCAGAACACCACTCTAGCCAGAGATCAATAAAGACGGGAGACCAGGCCTGGCCGTGTCTGCTGTTCACTGGTGGAAGTCCACTGAGCATATTCACGTACACTGTCTCTCTTCAGCGCACTAAAATCCTGGGGATTCTCCCTGATATATATGTGAGGACAGGCCGAGGCCCGGAGGGTGAGGACTTGCCTTAGGAGACACAGTAGGGATGGCGGAAGTGGGACCTTAACACTTCAGAGATTCTTTTTTTCCCCCCGTCACACTGCCTCTCCAGTAGGGAGGGCGCGCCTTGCCTTCTTTCCCCTCTCCCCTCCACCACCCGGAGTGATCAGGAGCAGTGGGAAGGAGGACTAGCTGTGGAGTCTGACGAAGCTTCTGCTCGGAGTTTGTTTTTCACCCTGGCCCCCTGGTGTTGAGGACACGGGAGAGATGACCTTTCCAGTTTCCAGTAAGGGCCTCCTCCTTAATTGTTGCTGTTCTCAATGCATCTTTGCTAATGGGTTGGACTAGGGGTGCTGGTCTCCTTACAGCTGGAGGAGGGCGCTCATCATGAAGCTTGGGAATCACCGAGGCTTGGAGGGCAGGCAAGGAGGTACCCACTGCACAAGCCCTCGCTTTGTCAGGGGCCGAGCACCTGGGTGCAGTTCCCCCTTTGTCCAGCAGACGGCGCATGGTCACAGCGGAACAGGCCTTAGAGCTCCAAGACTCTCAGTTGCAAGGCAGCCCTGCCAGGTGGTCGGGTCTATCATTTCCTCCCCAAGAAAAGAGCCCGGGGCCATCCTTCCTTCTTGGTATCGTGGAAGTTGGTCCTCCCACCTCCCTGATCCCCACTTCTCCTCCCGCAGCAAGTAAGGGCAGGGTTGGGGAAGAACTCCCCTCTTCTCAAAGCTCCTGCCCAGCTTCCCTATTTCCTCCTTTACAGAGGCAGTTGAGCAGAAGGGTAGCAGGCCACCCAAAGGGCAGGACATGAAGGGAGGGAGAAAAGATTGTCCAAGTGGGGAAAGAAGAAAAATTTCAAGGACCTAACACCATATTTATCACTTTTTAAAAATGAGATTTTCCCCAAAAGTGAAGAAATAAGAAATCCAGTGTCCATGCATTTCCAAGTGCAGTCTTGATTCTAGGATATGTCCTTCACTCTCAGACCTGCTGTGGGGGAAGGGAACAGAAAGAAAGCGAGTGAGGGGCCAGAGCTGTACTGTCTCCTCCCCTGCTGTTCTGCCCAACATTGGTTAGTCAAGCATTGAATTCCGGAGGTCGGACCCCAGTCCCTGCTCCCTTGTCCAGGACGCACAGGGGAGTGAGGACTGTAGAGTCACAGCTCACGGGGTTAGCTCTTCAGTGCCTCTGCTCCAGGCAGGACCACTGCCCACCCAGCCTGGACAGGTGAGGATTTCCCTGTGGGCTCCAAATGCCCTCGATCAGAAAATCCATGGTCTCGTTCCATCACCCATTCCAGGGGCCAGAAGTCCTAATACAGAGGCTAACGCAATCTCTCCTGCTGCAGCTTAATCTCATTTCTCTTCATTTGTCTGTCAGGGGAGATGTGATATCCTGGGCATAGAAGATAGCTTTTCAGTGACTGAAGTTGGTCCTCTGTCCCCCTTGCCCCTGGCTCTAGATCTCAGCCCCTGCCCTCAGGCACACGGCCTGCTCTCCTACAGACCGGGCAGCCCGACCCTGGGGTCTTACCGAGCTGGCTCCCTGGGAATCCAATGGTGGTATATGGGTTGAGAGTTCCTCTGTGCTGGGTTTCTCCCTGCCTCTCTCCTGAATTTTAGGGATGGATGCTGCAGGCTCTAAGGAGGGAAAAGGGGTGGTGGGAGGGAGAGGCAGTATTCGCAGGGCTTGATGAGGTGCGGCTGCCTCTCTCACCATCCTATACTCCAGTGACCCCTGAGGGAGGCCCAAGGCCCAGCTGGGGACACTTGGACAAGACTAACAGGATTTTCTCTGATCACAATGACTACTATAGGTTCACTATGCTCTCTTATCTGTAGTCAGAAATTGGAAAAAACAAAACAAAACTAAGAAAACTTAAAAAAATTTGGGTATAATCTCAGGCTAAACCTGACCTGAACTGATAGGAAACTATAGTCTATTTATCCCATTCAGTGGGGCCATTCATTTCACTGCAGAACTATTAATATGTTTGATGACAGGGTGCTCTGCTGGGGGTAGTATTTAATATACAGTATTTATACTGTGTCACCTTCATAAAATTGGAAAAATTCTGAATTCGAATACATCTGGGGTGAAGGACTGCAAACGTGTATTAACAGCAGCACCAGCCACTTCCATTTGTTGCACGCTTTCTAAGTGTCAGCTGCTGGGCTGAAAACCAGTCTCATTTAATTTTCACAAACAACCCAGTGCAATTGGCGCCATCATTATCATTTTATAGACTGAGGTTAAGTAAGATGCTCATGGCCTGTGGTCTGGCTAAGTGGTGGGGCCAGCGTTTTAGCCCTTGAGTTCTGTTGCCTTCGTGGCGGGCTGCTGGGCTGCTGGCGTAGAATAGGGAGCTCTGAAGTCTAAGTTGGGAGGGGTTGGTATGATTCAGTAAGGAAAGGAGAAGAGATGCAAACATATGCAATACATGCACGTACATCCATATTCCCGGGACAGTTTCTGGCTGTGGCTGGACCCCGCCCCATAAATGGTAAGGCTTGTCTGCTGCCGGGCTGCTCCCTCCCCAGCCTGAACGTACTTTGTGCTTTCCCAGAGGTGCCCAGCCTTGATTCCGCTTCTGTGTCTGCGATCCCAGGTGGGCAGGTCTCCTGGGTCCCTGTGCTCTCAGCAGCTCCCTCAGGCTCCTCTCCCTGCTGCTGTTGCCCTAGGTGATGTTTAACCATCATCTGGAGCTCTGGGGGCACAGAGAAAGGGAGTGAACACTGGACCTGATTGCCCAGGCGTGGACCCTCAAATTCAACAGCCCCACTGAAGGGCCATCCCACATCACCAGTATGACGTTTCCATCCCTGAGAGCCAAGCAAGGCGGGACATTTGCCAGCAACAGGAGAGACTGAAGCTAGACAATAAGACATACTTCCTTCAAAGGTTAAGGGGGGAGGGGAAGAGCCTGTACGAACAGAAGATCCTCCTAACTTATTGAGATATTTGGTCTCTCTTGGGGGCAAGAGAAAAGACCTCATTTAGATTCAAGAAATGTTTGAGTACCTTCCATGTGCTGTGCGCTAAGCTGGGTGAGTTCACGTCTTTCATTTAACTGACACAGTGAGGTGGTATTCAGGGCTCCATAGGTTAGGCAGGTACTCCAAGGCCACCCAGCTGGTTGGAGCCAGAGCCAGAAGCCAGCCCAGAGGGTCTAGCAAAAATGCCACTCTAATAAAGGCGGACGTAATGACTTCCCAAGGATTCCTTCGACCAGGGTCAGTAGGTCTACGGCTCAGCCTCAGGTGTGGGGGGAGGAAGGGGATGGGAAGGGTCTTCCAAACCTTTCATTGTGGGTGTGGTCCTTGTCATCTTCTTCCGCTGCCGTGGAGACATGGCCAATGTAGACTGTGAAGACACAGAGCACAGGTGGGCACCAGCCCTTCTTGCTTGCCTGCTCTGCCTTGCCATGCTTTTGGATTGGCGATTGGGGGTGGGCATGCACTTCAGAAAGGGAGTGAAGACAATTCCTGCTTCCCCAGCACCCCCCACCCTGCAGTGATGAGCAAGGAGATGTGTGTGTGTGCGTGGCCACTCCTGCATCCTGGGGGGTATGCAGGGAGAGGCCGTCAAAAGGCCCTACAGCTGGCGGGGAGTCTGTGCAATAATCCTCTAATGAGTCTTAGGTTTTCTGGGCTGGGCTGAGAGGGATGGGCCGGCTCACCTTGAGAACTGGGTTGGGGATCCGGTCTTCATCTATCTCTGTTTGGAACAGGGGAAGGAGAAGGTGACAAGGATCAGAGATGCAGGGGATCCCAGCAGGGCTGGCTCCCCAAGGGGAGGAGCCTCTGCACTAACTTCCTTCCTGATCTGTGTGTCCCTCGCGTCTGCCCCTAGGAAGCTGGCCCTGACCGCGGCCCCAGGCCCACTCCCGCCAGCTCCCCCCGGCTCTGTTGGCTGGCTCTCTCCCCTGCATTTTGTCCTGTCATTGACTCTGCGGTCAGTCTGTGTCTTCATTCTTGCCTCGGGCCTGGGGGTTCCTGAAGGCAGGGTTTGTGGTCCTTTTGCTCTGTTTCTCCCTCTGAAGTATCCATGTCTCTTTCTCCTTCCAACCATTCCCCCCACCCCAGGCCCACAACGGAACCCTGCATAAAAGAGAATCCTGGATAAAGAACAGCAAATCGATTCTGTGCAGGGTCCAGAAGGCACACTCATTTTCAGGAGTTGGAGGAGAGCTACAGACACAGGCGTCCTGAATTCCACTTTAGCTGCTTAGCCTGACCACCTCCCGTCCATGATTCCCCCACACTCCCCTGACCTTCTCTGAGATCTTGTTCTCTCCCCAGACCTTGCTGGGCACATCGGTGGCCAGAATGCCAGCTGCTCCCTGAGCTGTTCCTAACCTTCCCCTTCCCCCTGGGGGCCCTGAAGATGGCTGATGGAGGCGGGCCCTCCCCCTCACAGCTGTCACTGCCTCTGGGGGCGGGGGCAGCAGCATCTCCGTTGCTGGAGAAACCTGGCAGGCTGTTGCCGCAGCAACCAGAATCCAGTTGACCACCCCAGTTCCCTGGGGGCTCAGGAACCAGGTGGTCTCCCTCCCCTTCTGAGCACTGCTCCTTCTTTCCAAAGCCAGGGGAATCCTCCTGCTGATCCAGGCACCACTTTTCTGTTTCCAGGACGAGGAGACCTCAGAGTCCTCAGATCTGCCCTCTACCTAGCATCCTCCTTCTCTGACCGGACCCCGCTGTATGTGGTGGCCCCTGCTCCCTTCAGCGAACCATCCCCGGGGTTACCTGGGGACGACTGGTCACTGGTCAGCACGAGGGTGGCAGGAGTGGGGCGGCGCCTCCGAATCTGAGGGAAGAGGTGAAGTACAGGAGGCATCAGAGCCCCACCCAGCACCGCTCAGCGCCGTAATCCAGGCCACCCGCTTCCTACACCTCAAAAAATGCCACATCGCTCTGAACCTGCTGGCCCAGGGTGGACATTCTGGGCCCACCCCTTTCCCCTGGGATCCCAAAAAACATCCCACTCCCTGAGTCCCCCACCCGTTTCTGCCTCTGCATCTCCCCTTGTCCCAGCTCTAAGGTATCGGTCTTTGGCCTGCTGTCCCTCCGTCCACCCTGGATCAATGGTCAGAAATAATCTAAGAGGGCACAAGGCTTTTCCCTCAGTGTCCCAGGCCACCCCTCAAACACATATCACCATCTGTGGGCGGGCCGCTGCAGAGAGCACCCTCTGACTCTACTCAGCCGAGAAGGCGGGTCTGAAGGTGCAGTCCCCCTACTTCCTCATGTCCTCACGACCCGTGACTACACTGCTTTCTGATTTATCAGGGAATATGGTCCAAGTAAGTCCTCATAATGGTAAACAGAATACAAAGAGGAGCCCTAGGCAGGACCCTGGTCAGGGCCTAAAGCCTGGCTGAAAAGTCTTATCCAAGGCTCGAGTACCATTCTAGAAAATTAACACATGAAAGCTGATGACTCTAAGACCCTTCCCCCCTCTGCTATTCTTTTGTTATGCTAATAAAGTTAACTGTTATTGAAGTCAGTCCAAGGACTCTTGGGACATGTAGTTTTTTCCCTTTCTCTGGAGGATTTAGAGGTTTGGAAGTGGGGGCAACTGTGTGGTTGGAGTCCCTGTAGCTCCCTCCAGGGCAGAATAGGGGACGAAAGGCTAATAGGGCTGGGAAAGGGGCTTAAAAGGTCCCGGCTGAGGAGACTAGGGTGAGGACACTGAACGATCAAAGTCCTGTCTTTCTGCGTCCATTACTTCCTATCTTTACCATTGGGGGTGGGAGAGGTGAGATGCCTGTCCTTCCCCATGCCCAGAAAGTGAGTACCAGCCATAGCAAGAGGGGTAGTGTCAGTCTGGAAGGGGCACTCTCCCCCCAAAAGAAATGGGATGCATAGATTGGGGGTATGTTGGGACAGGGCATTGTTTTCTCTGGAGAATCAGTGGCATCTGTTTTGGGTGACATTTCAAGGTCTCTGGCGGGACAGTCCTATGTGTGCGTGTGTGTGCGCCCATGTCCACGTGTGTGCATACACGCACGTCCTGCATGAACATTAACTGTGAGCCCGTCTCTGGCCATTCCTGGTACAAATGTGCTGGGTGCCAGCAGGTGGGCTTGTGTGCTTCATGTATGTGGGCTGCGGCCATCCTTTCCTAGGAGAGGACTCCTCTTTGTATCTTTCCTGTCCTGGGGGAGGGGGGCTGGCTGTGGAGGAACAGAGGAGACTGTGAACAGGGCGAGGACAGCGTGGGGATTAGTGGGAGTTGGGAGCTTGAGAAGGAGACTGTAAGTATGATGGAGAGGGCCTTGGATGGCAGCAGGGCTCTGTGGTCTCGGATGGTCTCTTCCTTCACGAGCTTCCTTGCTTTGGACAAGATTTCTAAGCACTCAGAATCCTGAGAATTTTGATGTTTTACAGAAAGAGGGGGTAAAGTCAGACTTCCTGAAGCACCTCTCAGGCATCTGAACTACTAGGAAATGAGTAGATGGTCTCTCTTCTTTTTTCTTGCATTCATCCCAAATCTTAGGTCTCAAGGAACATGTGGTGCCTTTGCCTCTGATTTATTTCCAAATCAGACATGTCAAGGACCTGGTAGTTGGGGGCATCCCTCTATCCCCTGCTACTTTGCGCTCTGTAACTCAGAGCTTCCAACCCCTTTCCCCCTCCCATGTCAGTCTGGGGCGGGAGGTCCTTGCCAAGGCTGAAGCTTTTTGCCTACACACTTGGGTAAGACAGCAAGAGGGGCTGAGGTTAGACTGAAGGTAGAGTTTCAGGCCTAGCAGACACAGATTTCTGAAGGTCACAGAAAAGCAGGCTAAAGTCCCGGCTCTCTTTTCCCCTCTGGCTCCTTAGCATTGCCTCATCCTCCTCCCCTGCCCCCAGGTCCCTAAACCTCCCCTGCCCCCTCATCCTCCCAGCCCACACCTAAACCTGCCTCCTTTAACACCAAACAGATGCAGGTGTCAGGTGGTGAGACCTGTCCGTGCCAGTGGAAGGCAGCTCTGCCCCGAACATCCCTCCTAATCCCCGCAGCCCACACTCCTGGGCTCTTTTTCCTGGATGTGAGGTTATTTTAGCTAGTCTTTCTCCTGATCTCAGGGAATGCTCCCCATGCTGCTGGCTCCCCACCCTCCTCATCCCCAAGAGACTTGAGGTCTCACCACAGTCCCCTTACTGTCACACCTAAGAGGTCTGGAGATGCAGCTGCCCCAGGCCGGGGGAGGCGGGAGCGGCAGGGACCTAAGCCCTACCCACTCTTTGGGAGGCTGAGGCTACAGGGAGAGCGCGTGAGCCAACCCTTTCCCTTCACATCCAGACCTCATTCTGCCAACAGCTGGGGCAACAGAAAGGACCTCTCTCCTGCCCATCTCAAGAGGTCAGAGTTTTTCCAGGTGGAGAAATAGAGAAATGACCTTGTGGGAAATGGATACTCTTTAGGAATGGGGCTCTCTAGGCAAATGGACAGAGAACACAAAAAGAGATAGAGCAATGAGTGGTGAACAAGTATTTGGTAAATGGGTGGTAGTAGTGACCACGGGCGGCCACCCTGTCCACACATACGCTCACTCTCCCGGAGACACACACTTGCTCACACACCCTCACACACTGCTGCCTCTGCCAGGCTGCCTGAGCTAAAAATAGGCCAGGCCAGGAGGCTGGGCCAGGGCCCTGGACTCCCACCCCTTGAGCCAAGGCTGGCAGGGTGCCTCTCCCTTGCCTACGGCTCAGCTTGGACCCTAGAAAGCCTCTAGAAAGCCCCTGTCTCTCTCTGTCCATTCTCTTCATGCCACCCCCACTCCCAGCACCAAAGGGCAGGAGTTGGGAACAAGGACCCACGTGTCCACGCTTGCTGAAGAGGGGAGCCTCAGCCTGCGGGTCCAACCACCCCTCTCCCCGAAGCCCCAGCCCCCCTCAGTTTCCTCAGTCTCTTCTTATTCTCACTCTCTGGAGTCCGGCAGGGTCGCCCCCACTTAGAGAGGAGCGGGTGGTGGTGATGGTGATTTCTCCTCTTTAAACTCTTACAGCACCAGGCCCCCTCCATGACCCGCCCCTCCCGCACTGCTGCCGGTACCCTTCAGCACCCCCACCCGGCTCAAAAACTCTGGCGGGGCTTGACTGGGTGGGGAGGCCGACTGGCGAAGGGGGGCGGGGTCGTGTCCTCAGGGAGACCCCCTCCCTCAGGGTTGGGTGGCAGAGCGACTCTCGCGGGGCAGGCTTCGAGTGGAGGCGCTCGTCCTTCTGTCCGTCTCCAAGAAGCACATACAGGGAGATGCGGCGCCGACAGTGGGGGAGGGGATGGAAGACCCCCAAACCGAGCGCGTTCGCCCTCGCCGGGGGGCACTGCAAAGGGAGGACTAAGCGGGGCTCTCAGATTCCCCCAGTCCAGGGCTCCCTGGCCCTTTGCGGGGCGGGTCCCCTGCCGCCCCGCCCTACTCCGCACCTGCTCCGCCGCCTCGGGGTCAAGGTGCGGCTCCAGCAGCGGGACCGTGAACTGGATCTTCCGGGGGCTGTTGTCCTGCTCCATGGCTGGGGCGGCGGCCCCTGGGCCGGCGCTGCGGCGGGAGGGAAGGCGGCGGGACTCGGGGCTGGGGCGGGCGCGCTACCTCTCCGCTCCGCTCCGCTCCGGCCCCGGCCCCGGCCCCAGCCCGGCGCGCTCAGCTCGCGGCTGCCGGCTCCGCGCTCTCCGCTCGCGGCCCCGGGGACTCTGCGGCCGCCGATTGGCTCCGCACCCGCCCCTCCCGGCCCCCTCCCCCAGCCCCAGCTCGGAGCCTTAACCCCGTCGTGGCTGCGCCGCCGGCGGCCGGGGTCAGCGCCCCGCGGGCGGGCACGCGTGCTGGTGTGCTCCGGTCCCGGTGGTAGTGGACGGCACAGGCGGGCATCCAGGTCTGTAGGTTCCGGGCAGGGACTGGAGGGAGGTGGGAGCAGCTGGGAAGAACTTCTCCAAGCTGGGGCAGGTTTTAGGGGCCGGGAAGGTGGAGGGGCGCAGCGAGAGAGGAGGCAGCGCACGCGAGAGTACGATTTCATTTATGATCTTAAAGGGGATGGTCTCAGAGAAAAAAGGAAAGGGGATTTAGGCGTGCAGCCGGAGGGATGAAGGCTAGACAGGGCGAGGGACTTTCCCTCGGGAAGGAAGCACTAGAGCGGAGGTGCACACTTGGAGGGGAGGTGTGGGGTCTGGGCGGCAGCGCTCTGCTCGCTCCGCCGGCAGGGAACCCGAGACCTTAGAGGGTCTCCAGAGCCAGAGCCTCTCTCTGGAAGCGCTGATGGGAGTGGCTCAGCGAGGGAGGACCATGGGGGTGGGGAGCCGAGAATGTGAAGTAGACTTCCCGCTTAGCTTGCTGAGTTGTAGCAGGCACAAGGTGTGCAGGGAGAGGGTCGGGAGGGGGAAACTTCGTTGGGGCGGCTTGTTTACAGGTGACATTGGTCTCCAATTCCACTATTGGCAGAATGATGGAAATGATCTGCCGTAACCGAAGGGATGGAGGTTAGACTATGTGAAGAACTTAGTACTTTGGTGTCAGGACCAGGATGCCTGTCAATACTAGTGAGTGAGGCAGTGAGGATATTCACAGGAGCTGGGGCACTGGGAAGGGGCAAAGCTGGAGACATCTTTGGTGGGGGAGAAGAACTGGGGGTCGGGAGGAGAAGGGACAGGGAGTTCGGGGGGAGGAGCCGGGCCGGAGCCAGGGCCGGAGATCTGTTTCTGTAGCCTTAAGCCAGGCAACCGGGTAGTTCCATAGAGACTCAAGCCTCATTCTGTGGGGACCCTGTGATCATTCTCTCCTCTGAAGGGCTCAGCCTCAACACTTAGCTGCCTCCTCTCCTGGGAAGCTCTTCCCCGGCCTGTATTTCACATGGCTCCCTCACCTTTTATTTCCCAAAATAACCTCCCCTGCCCTCCCTCTAGCCGTATCTCTTTACACATGCCAGGCCTAGCTCAGTTTTCTCAGGGCAAGGCTGGGGTATAGGGTCAGCCAGGCCTCCATTTGCATGATGTTAACTGGCCCCATATTGCTGTCACTTAGACTCTAGGAATGACCCCCTTTGCTCTCTCTCTGTTTTTTCCATCCACCTCCCTCCAGTCCTGCCCCATTTTATTGAAAAACAATTGATGTACATGACTATATAAGTTTAAGGAGTACAGCATGATGGTTTGATTTACATATACTGTGAAATGATTACCATAATAGGTTCAGCTAACATCCATCTTTTAATAGAGATACAATAAAAAGAAAAGAAAGAAGAAAATAAAGGAAAAAAAGTTTTCCTGGGGTGGGAACTCTTATGATTTACTCTCTTATCAACTTTCCTGTACCTCACACAGCAGTGTCAGCTATAGTCATGTTGTACATTTCATCCCTAGTAATTTTTAATCTTACAAATGGAAGTTTGTACCATTGGGCTACCTTCCTCCAATTCCCTTCCTCCCTTCCTCCTCCGGGAACCACGAGTCTGGTCTCTTTTTCTATGAGTTTGTTTTTTTTTGTAAGATTGCACATATAAGTGAGATCATATGGTATTTGTCTTGGTCTGATTTATCTCACTTAGCCTAATGTCCTCCAGCTCTATCTATGTTGTCATAAATCGTAGGGTTTCCTCATTTTTTTTAATGGCTGAATAATATTCCATTGTATAGATAGACCACCACTTCTTTATCCATTCATCCATCAGTGGATGCTCAGGTTATCTCCATGTCATGGCTATCATAAATAATGGTGCTATGAACATGTGTGTAGAGGTAGCCTTTTGCCTTTGCTCTCTCTTTGATGTACAGGGGCAGCCTGGAAAAGAGCTGGTGGGGTTGCCCGGCCCCTCCCCGAGACTGCCTCCCACACCAGAAGTGACAGTGATAGTGACAGTGGAAGGATGAGGTGTGAAGCCAAGAGGGTGAGGATGGGGCACCATTAGGCCCAGGTGCTCACTCTGGCTTCCTCTCCACTCACCTACGTCCTAACCATGCCCACACAGAGCAGGGTCCAAAGTATCTTCTAAATATGTGACTTGTCCATCCCCTACCCCACTCCACCAGGACTCTGGTACTTGAAGCCAGGTTTCCCATACCCTTATCTCTGAGGCCTCAGACTCCCCTCCCTGACCCTTGATTTCCTCATTTGTAAACTGGGGAGAAGAGCCCTTCCTGCGAGGCTGAGTATCACACGAGGTAAGGTACTTGGCACAGGGAAGGCCCTCAGCGGACAGTGGCTGTCCGTGTTGTCTTGTCACCTCCAGCAGCCTGTGAGCCTTTATTCATGCCCTGGGTGGGGTGGATGGCTGAGAGTCTGTTGGGCTGTGCGTAAAAGGAGGTGAGAGTTGCTCACCCGTGGGCTGGGGCGATGCGGAGAGCCCAATGCCTCCTCCTGGAAGCCTTCTTGGGATGAGTAAGAGCTGGAGCCCGCCCTGCCCAGCCCCTTCCCAGGCTCTCAGGTGTCTGCGTGAGGTGTGCTCGTGCGTGCATGCTCATGTCCTTGTTTCACTCGGAGCCTGACTGGAGGAGCAGCGGTGCATCCACGTGGTGCACTTCTGGGGCTGTGCAATATTTCGGATTACAAGGACGTGACTTGGTGGTGCAGTCACTTAACAACTCCCACCCGCCCCTCCTCCGGGAGCTGGACTCTGGGGAGTGGGCTTTGTGGCTCCCAGCACTTTCTACTTTTATTTGCCCACCTTCTCACCCCCACAAATCTTCTCATGCATGAATTTACTAATCCTCACAACCGATTAGGAGGGAGGGCAGATGTTAGGATCTTTATTTCACTCTTCCTGGGTGGGATCATGTAGAGAGCTGATGCTCAGCTGGGTTGCTTGGGTTGGAATTCGGGAGGTCAGGGTTCACTTCCTTCCTCTGCTACCAACTTGTTGGGTCAATCCTTCCCCACCCCCCAAACTGGTCTCAGTTTCCTCATCTGCAAAACAGAGAGGGAAGGTGACAGCGAAGGGTTCTTCCCATTCTAATATTTTGTCTTTCTGAGTCAGGGTGTCACAGCCACATGGCCGTCTACCTGCATTTCTCCCTGCCTGGCTGTGGTGGCAGGGTAACCCCTGCTTGTGCACATCATGCATGCACACTTTTTCACACACACACAGCGCTGAGGAGGTGAGGCAGAGACTGATTTCATGCACCCAGAGGAGCAACGACCCCATCCAGTGGCCCCCTGGGAAGCCACATGCTCACACCAACCTGTCTTGGTTTTGCAAACATTTCTGGAAACTCTTTTGGAATCATCTCAAAGTCTGTGGCATATGCTCCGAAATCCTCACTGGGGAGTGGATCTTTGTCCTTCCTTCAGGGTGGCTTTGTTCTTCTGGGAGTGACTGCGACCCTTTGGGGGCCACGCCTTGGGAAGAAGGAGGGAGGCTGGGTCTGGAGCATATCTTGCTCTGGAACAGAAGAAGGGACACCCATCAGGGGGCTGTGCGTTGCTGGGCTCCAAAACACGTCTAGAAGGCCTCTCTGCAAGAGAAGTCCTGAACTTCTGGGTCCCAGCAGCACCGTTAGAGTGGCTCTGTGGCCTCTCAGGGGATGACTTGGAAGGCCTAGCCTTTTCTGCCTGTAAGTCCTGGTTTGCCCGAGAAAAAGCTGCAATTCTGCCAGGCATGGGTGTGCACCCCCTGCAGCTGGCACTCTGGGAACAGGGCCAGAGCTGGTGAGTCAAACAGGGGATACTCATTTCCAAAGTGCTTTGCCTCTTCCCAAATCACAGCCTGGGAGGGGTGGAAGAGACTTAAAGATCAGTCAGTCCAACCCCCTTGAGCAAGAGAGGGGAAACTGAGGCCAGAGAGGGAAAGCTGCTCTCCCAAGAACTAGAATCCATGCCAGTACTTTTCCCCCCACACTGGTCTGTGGCTATGGCCGGGTGACGGCTGAGCCTGGAGCAGTGGCATGGACCAGATGAGCTCTTTAGATGCATTTTAACTCTGATCGTCACTAGTCTGGAAGACCCAGTCCCTAGTTAGCCTCTAGCTAGTCCCTTCCATCCCCAGCCCTCTAACAGGTTGAATTTATTTTTCTTCCAACCAATACTTACTGGGTATCTGTGTGTGCCAGGCATTATGCTAAGTGCTGGGGGTACAGTGGAGCACAAAGCAGAGAGTCCCTGCCCACTGGCATCTTACAGCCTAGCAGGATGAGGGTGGTGGTGGGCTGACCAAGCGTTATAAACGATGAGTACTGCAAAGTGGGAGGGCAAGGATGAGGTGCATCAGGAAAGGAGGAATGTCAGCATAAGCTCTGGCTGCTCAGCAGCTCCCTTCCCATACTAGCTCCTTCTAACATGGTGGCTAAAGACCCAACCACTGGAGCAGGCTGCCTGGATTCAAATCTCAGTCCTACCCCTCAATAGTTCTGTGACCTTGGGAAAATTGCTTACCCTCTCTGAGCCTCAGTTTTCTGACCTGTTAATAACAGGTATCTCAATTATTATAGTGAGATCATGTCCATAAAGTGCCTAGCTTAGCACCTATCAAGCACTTGAGAAATGGACACGCATACTGAGGAGCTCATCTTGGCAAATATATTGCCCTTTGACTCTGGAAAAAGCAGGGATAAACGAATTGGGATTTCAAAGATTTCAGAATTGGGGGCTTTCTGCAGGGCAGGTAACCCTTTTTAGCCATATCCTGCTCCTCTCCACCCTTGTCTGGTCAGCTGTTCTTGGTGTCCAGCTGTGTCCTCATCAGCATGGTTGGTCACCCTACCCTGCTAATTAACACCCACCCTGTTAATAATTAAATCTAATGGCTTTGACTTGGGGGTGGGATGGAAAATTCCCCAGCCACAGGACAGGATGAGGGTAGGTTACCAGGGGTAGAAGGAAGGGGCCCCCTGGGCTCTGGACCTGTTGATGGTAGGTGGCTGGGGGAGCAGATGACCGATCTCTCCCAGGGCTGCTCAGCGGGGGAGGTGTGATGGAGGGGGGTCATTTGAAAGTTACAGCACCCTCCTCCCCAACTCCTCCCAAGCTTGGCCAAGAGTGCTGGGCCCTGGCCAAGCCTTGGCTTTCCTCTTGCCAGGGGTTAGCCATTGATTGCTGCTGCAGCTGGAAGGACCTGGGTGAGAGGATGAATTAGTTTCCTAGGGCTGCAGGGACAAAGTACCACTAACTGGGTGGCTTAACCCAACAGATTTAGATACTGGGAGTCTGAAATCACGGTGTTGGCCGAGCCATGCTCCCTCCAGAGGCTCTGGGGAAGGATCCCCCCTTGCCCCTCTCAGTGTCTGATGGCTCCAGGTGCTCCTCGGCTCTACTCTGCCTCTGCCTTCCCGTGGCCGTCGTCCCTTCTGTGTGTCTCTCTGTGTCCCCTCCTCTTGTGAAGACATCAGTCATTGGATTTAGTGCCCACCCAAATCCAGGATTTCATTTTAAGATCCCTAATTGTTTACATCTGTGAAGACCTTATTTCCAAACAAGGCCACATTCTGAAGTTCTGGGTGGATGTGAATTTTTTGGAGACACTATTCAACCCACTGCAGATAGTGAGAGGCTGACAGGGCGGCGAGATGGCGGGGGCTCTAGGGGCCGTGCTGGGGCGGCCACTGTGTCTCTCCCCCTCCGCAAGCAGAGGAGCTGCTCTGGACCTCTGGGCGGGGGGGCACTGGGCTTCAAGAGGCCTAGAAAGGGAGGCTACTGGTGGCAAAGAGGCAGGGGATGGGGGCTGGAGTGCTCTAGATTGGAGGACAGAAGGCTGAGGAGATTTTGAAGGGAAGATCCTGGGTTCCTGTAGTGAAGTCCCATTGGTGGGGAGGGTGTGACTTGCATTATATTAGATGTGGTATATTGTACATGTTATTGCATCTATTATATATTGTAATTACATATTATAGTATCTATATATTACATGTATGGCAACCATAATGTGTCATGTAATAAAATAAAGTCGCATTTTGATTACATGAGATTCATTTCATGACGCTCCTTTAGGCTTTATTGGGCCCGTGGGGGGGACTAATCTCTCCCCCTGCTCCTGGGTGAAAACCCAGGAAAGGCTCTTGAAGGTTCTGCTCATTCCCAGGTAAGAGACAGGCTTAATTCAGAAATCAGAACGACCAGGCCAATATATAGATCAAAGCCTGAAACTATTTAATGTCACTCTTCAGCAGCCTGTTGGTCCCGGCTGCAGATGGAGCTGGGGGAAGGGGCGAGAGGCTGTTTATCTGTCAGGTTCCGTCCCCAGCCTGCCCTGCACTCACTGGCACTAGATGCAGTTGAGGTGTGTTGGTGAAGAGGTGGGGGGTGCAGAGCAGGCAGGAGCCGGTAGGGGAGCTGCTATGCCAGGTGGGACTCTGGTCCCTCCGCTGTCACCTGGGGGTGTCCTCACCCCTCCTCTCCCATGGTCTCTGGTGACTCTCCTCTCACAGGCGCCCTCCTGGCTCCTCAGAGCTTCGCTCTCGGCCTTGTTCACCTGCTTCTTATCCCAGGCCCCAAGCTTCCTTCCTCAGCTGCTGGGGTCCTTTCGTCCCTTGAGGCAGCCCTACCGGACAGCCCACAAGATGGGTGAATGGCTGTGCACCTGTTTCTTTCCCAGGATTCATAGTCTGTTCCTCTGCCAGGCCGACTCTGGGAGCCCAGGGCGTCCCAGAGTGCCTCTGCCAGCCTGCCCACCTGGCATCCCTTGGCCCTTCTCTCTCCTTCTAACCCTCTGGGTGGCCCCGGGCCTCAGGACACTCTGCCTCAGGTCCAGAGGCCACACGTTCAGCTCTTGGGGCAGCCCATGCGGTTCACTAGGTTTGCTACGAGCAGGTGGCCCCTCTCCTCTTCCTTGGCAGACAGGGGATGGGGCTCCGGCACAGCTTTCTCCACACATCTCCTCCTGACAAAACCCTTCCTGCCCATGATGATGCATTTTTATATCCTCCATCTGGCTGAGGGGGTCAGAAACTAGTTCTTAAAAATTTCCTTTGAAATCCTTCATTGATGATTTGGCACCTCACTTTGAAATTTCATCTGTTGTATCTTGGTTTAGTGAAAGTCTAATGTTAATATCCTGTTTTACGGAAGCATCTGGGATAGTGCAGGAGATCGGGGCATTAGGTTCTAAATCGATGCAGGTAACTTCTCTAGGTTGGGGAAGGTGACGCCAAACCCATGGCTCAGAAGGGGAATGGCCACCAGAGGGCAGCAGATAGCTTCAGACCCTCCGTCTCTCCTTGGACTCTTTGGAGCTAGAGTTTGTCCTTCAGTTCCCAGAGACCAGGTGATGCCCAAGTGCTGGGCCTTGTGAAGGGGCTCAGCTCTCCCTGTATTTCAGCCTCGTCTCCAATGTTGGCTCTGTCTTCTGACTTTCTGCACTCTAACCACTGTTCTTGCACTGGAGGCATCGAAAATGTCAGTTTGCATTCAACAGTCACAGCCATTCACTAAACACCTGCATTGTAATGGTCCTGGAGAGTAAAGCCACATTCTATGCGCTGGAGAAGCCCAGCCAGGGAGGCAGGCCTGTGAACACACAAGGTGAGCAGCAAAATAGCAACTGCTGTTGTAGAAGCAGAAATAAGGGCTTTGTACCCAATGTATAGAAGCAGCAGACTGATTTGGTTGCTGGGGGCAGGGGTGGGGGAAATGGGTGCAGGTGATCAGAGGTCCCGAACTGTCAGTTACGAAAGATGAGCAAGTTCTGGGGGATGTCAGGTACAGAATGGCGACTGTGGTTAATAATACTGTGTGGTATATTTACAAGTAGCTAAGAGTAGATACTCAAAGTTCTCATCATACACACGCACACTAATAACTGTGAGGTGATGAATGTGTTAACTAATTTCACAACATAAACATATATCAAATCATTACACTGTATACCTTAAACTTATACAATGTTATATCTCTCAAGTGGGAACCCCGAGGAGGGGGATTGGAGTTAGGCTTTTTTTTAAAGGATGAGTAGGACTTTGGGGAAGAAGACGCATGAGAATAAGGGGGCGGTAGGCTGGCACACCCTGGAGACAAGGAGGTTGATAGGTGGCAAGGAAAGTGGAGGAAGCAGGATATGGGAGGGTTGTCAGGGATGTCTTTGAGGGGAAGGGGAGACTGAGGCCCAGTGGGGGGACTTCGGGAAAACCCCGTTTTCTGCTCTTAGCAGAAAGAGACTCTCCAGTCTCCAGGAAGAGGGTCTGAGGCTGCAAGGATTGTATTGAACTTGGAGGAGGTTCTTGGAGAAAATAGGGAAGATGGGAGACTTGAGCTTTTCAGAGAAGAAATGATTCGGATTTCTTGTTGTCAGCTGGGTTGAAAGAAGACTCAGTTAGAGGTGGGAGGATCTTGGCACAACAGGGGAGATGAAGGCAGGGGCTTCGGATGAGGTCAGACGGAAGTTGAAACAGATCCTGATTCTTCCAGCACTCAAGTGACCCTGGTCTGAGTGCTTTACTTCTCAAGCTTATTTTCTAATCTACAGAATGGGAATAATAATTCCTATGTGCTAGAGATGTTGCAAGTAATGAACGAGCTAATATACAGGAAATGCTTAGCACAGTGCCTCGTAAGCGTTGGTTAAATGGTAGCATTTATTATTAGAATGATAATTGCCTTCAGATGTTTCAAAGGTTGTCACATGGAAACCACAACTTATCTGAGCTGCTCCACCAGGCTGGACTAGCGATGTAAGTGAGACAGATTTGGGCCGGCTGGAAGGAAGAATGCTCTTCCAATCAGAGCCACCCAAGTCTGGAAGGGGCTGCACTGTGTGTCAGGAGATCTCTGTCACTGGAAGTACCCAAGAGGCTGTCTGGGGCCAAAGCTGGACATTTAAGGGCTCACTCTTTCTAAGTCAATACTTTGGGATCTGGGGTTGTTCTGAAACTGTGCCTCAGAGTCAGTAAATGGAAGATTCTGTGATTCCCCTGGAAGGAGAAGGGCCCTGGGACAGGGGAGATAGAGCCCCTGGGAGAGAGGATCAGCGTAGGGCCCGATCACTCTAGCCTTACGATCCTGTCTCCGGGGGTGAGGAGAGGGCACGCAGGACGCTCTGTGGAGGTGGTCCTGTCCCTCATCCTGCCTCCACATATATGAGCTCCATATTTTGAGAAGGAAGTTTGGGAGTGGTGCGGGATTTTCTTTTTTCAGACTCTTCTCTCACCCCCAATAAAAGAAAGTCCTTTCTTCTTTGCATTCTGGGGTGCCCCTACCCAGAGCTTTTAGAAGCCCTTCCTGAGACACCCCTCAGGCTTCCTCACTGCAGCGTCTGGGCCGTGTGGTCTGGGAATGTGGTCTTCCCCGCCTCCACACTCATCTGGTAGAGGCAGGGGAATGGAGTGGGGGGCCCCTGAGCAAAGGCTTCTCAGCCCTTCCCAGCAGGTTTTCTTTTTTTTATATAGCTTTTTATTTATTTATTATTATATATAATTTATTTTGGTATCATTAATCTACAATTACATGTGCAATATTATGGTTATTAAATTACCCCCTTCATCAGGTCCCCCCCACCAACCCCATTACAGTCACTGTCCATCAGCGTAGTGAGATGCTATAGAGTCACTACTTGTCTTCTCTGAGTTGTACAGCCCTCCCCGTGCCCCCCCAACATTACGTCTGCTAATCGTACTGCCCCCTTTTACCCCTTGTCCCTCCCTTCCCACCCATCCTCCCCAGTCCCTTTCCCTTTGGTAACTATTAGTCCGTTCTTCGGTTCTGTGAGTCTGCTGCTGTTTTGTTCTTTCACTTTTTTTCTTTGTTCTTATACTCCACAGATGAGTGAAATCATTTGATACTTGTCTTTTTCAGCTTGGCTTATT
Source organism: Phataginus tricuspis (assembly GCA_029783875.1). Lineage (NCBI taxonomy): Eukaryota > Metazoa > Chordata > Mammalia > Pholidota > Manidae > Phataginus > Phataginus tricuspis. Next base: position 1,260,385 of record JAQQAC010003639.1, on the reverse strand, counting down.
TCACTGAGCATAATACCCTCTAGCTCCATCCATGTTCTTGCAAATGAAAGGATTTGTTTTCTTCTTATGGCTGAATAATATTCCATTGTGTGTATGTACCACATCTTCTTTATCCATTCATCTACTGATGGACACTTAGGTTGCTTCCATTTCTTGGCTATTGTAAATAGTGCTGTGATAAACATAGGGATGCATCTGTCTTTTTCAAATTGGGCTACTGCATTCTTAGGGTAAATTCCTAGGAGTGGGATTCCTGGGTGAAATGGTATTTCTATTTTGAGGTTTTTGAGGAACCTCCATACTGCTTTCCACAATGGTTGAACTAATTTGCATTCCCACCAGCAGTGTAGGAGGGTTCCCCTTTCTCCATATCCTTGCCAACATTTGTTGTTGTTTGTGTTTTGGATGTTGGCCATCCTCACTGTTGTGAGGTGATATCTCATTGTGGTTTTAATTTGCATTTCTCTGATGATTAGCGATGTGGAGCATCTTTTCATGTGCCTGTTGGCCATCTGAATTTCTTCTTTGGAGAAGTGTCTATTCATGTCCTCTGCGTGAGTTCTTTATATATTTTGGATGTCAACCCCTTATCAGATATGTCATTTATAAATATATTTTTCCATTCTGTAGGATGTCTTTTTTTTCTACTGATGGTGTCCTTTGCTATAGAGAAGCTTTTCAGCTTGATATAGTCCCATTTGTTCATTTTTGCTTTTGTTTCCCTTGCCCGGGGAGATATGTTCATGAAGAAGTCGCTCATGTTTATGTCCAAGAGATTTTTGCCTATGTGTTTTTCTAAGAGTTTTATGGTTTCATGACTTACATTCAGGTCTTTGATCCATTTTGGGTTGACTTTTGTGTATGGGGTTAGACAGTAGTCCAGTTTCATTCTCTTACATGTAGCTGTCCAGTTTTGCGGACACCAGCTGCTGAAGAGGCCATCATCTCCCCATTGTATATCTAAGGCTCCTTTATCATATATTAATTGACTGTGTATGTTTGGGTTAATGTTTGGATTTTCTATTCTGTTCCACTGGTCTGTGGGTCTGTTCTTGTGCCAATACCAAATTGTCTTGATTACTGTGGCTTTGTAGTAGAGCCTGAAGTCAGGGAGCATAATTCCCCCTGTTTTATTCTTCCTTCTCAGGATTGCTTTGGCTATTCAGGGTCTTTTGTAGTTCCATATGAATTTTAGAATTATTTGTTCCAGTTCATTGAAGAAGGCTGTTGGTATTTTGATTGCATTGAATCTGTAGATTGCTTTTGGTAGTATAGCCATTTTGACAATATTTATTCTTTCTAGCCAAGAGCATGGGATGAATTTCCATTTGTTTGTGTCCTCTTTAATTTCTCTTAGGAGTGTCTTGTAGTTTTCAGAGTATAGGTCTTTCACTTTCTTCGTTAGGTTTATTCCTAAGTATTTTATTCTTTTGTATCCTGCAACTTTGCTGAATTCAGATATTAGTTCTAGTAGTTTTGGAGTGGAGTCTTTAGGGTTTTTTATGTACAATATCATGTCATCTGCAAATAGTGACAATTTGAATTCTTTACCAGTCTGGATGCCTTGTAATTTTTTGTTTTGTCTGATTGCCGTGGCTAGGACCTCCAGTACTACGTTGAATAACAGTGGAGAGAGTGGGCATCCCTGTCTTGTTCCCAATCTTAGATGAAAAGCTTTCAGCTTCCTGCTGTTAAGTATGATGTTAGCTGTGGGTTTGTCATATATGGCCTTTATGATGTTGAGGTACTTGCCATCTATACCCATTCTGTTGAGAGTTTCAATCATAAATGGATGCTGAATTTTGTCAAATGCTTTTTCAGCATCTATGGAGATGATCATGTGGTTTTTCTTCTTCTTTTTGTTGATGTGGTGGATGATGTTGATGGATTTTCGAATGTTGTACCATCCTTGCATCCCTGGATGAATCCCACTTGATCATGGTGTATGATCCTCTTGATGTATTTTTGAATTCGGTTTGCTAATATTTTGTTGAGTATTTTTGCATGTATGTTCATCAGGGATATTGGTCTGTAATTTTCTTTTTTGGTGAGGTCTCTGCCAGGTTTTGGTATTAGAGTGATGCTGGCTTCATAGAAAGAGTTTGGAAGTATTCCCTCCTCTTCTATTTTTTGGAAAACTTAAGGAGAATGGGTGTTATTTCTTCTCTATATGTCTGGTAGAATTCAGAGGTGAATCCATCAGGTCCGGGGGTTTTGTTCTTGGGTAGTTTTTTGATTACCGATTCAATTTCGTTGCTGGTGATTGGTCTGTTTAGTTTTTCTGTTTCTTGCTTGGTCAGTCTTGGAAGGTTGTATTTTTCTAAGAAGTTGTCCATTTCTTCTAGGTTTTGCAGCTTCTTAGCATAGAGATGCTCATAATATTCTCTTATAATTCTTTGTATTTCTGTGGGGTCCATCGTTATTTTTCCTTTCTCATTTCTGATTCTGTTTATGTGTGTAGATTCTCTTTTTCTCTTAATGAATCTGGCTAGGGGTTTATATATTTTGTTTATTTTTTCAAAGACCCAGCTCTTGGTTTCATTGATTTTTTTTCTATTGTTTTATTCTTCTCAATTTTATTTATTTCTTCTCTGATCTTTATTATGTCCCTCCTTCTGGTGACTTTGGGCCTCATTTGTTCTTCTTTTTCCAATTTCAGTAATTGTGTCTTTAGACTGTTCATTTGGGAATGTTCTTCCTTCTTTAAATAGGCCTGGATTGCAATATACTTTCCTCTTAGAACTGTCTTTGCTGCGTCCCATAGAAGTTGTGGCTTTGTGTTGTTGTTGTCATTAGTCTCCATAAATTCTTTGATTTCTGTTTTGATTTGGTCATTAACCCATTGATTAATTAGGAGAATGTTGTTACGTCTCCATGTAGTTTTGAGCCTTTTTGTTTTCTTTCCACAATTTATTTCTAGTTTTATACCTCTGTGGTCTGAGAAGTTGGTTGGTAGAATTTCAACTTTTGAATTTACTGAGGTTCTTTTTGTGGCCTAGTTTGTGGTCTATTCTTGAAAATGTTCAATGTGCACTGGAGAAGAATGTGTATCCTGTTGCTTTTGGGTGTAGAGTTCTGTAGATGCCTGTTAGGTCCATCTGTTCTAGTGTGTTGTTCAGTGCCTCTGTGTCTTTACTTATTTTCTGTCTGGTTGATCTGTCCTTTGGAGTGAGTGGTGTGTTGAAGTCTCCTCAAATGACTGCATTGCTTTCTATTTCCTCCTTTAATTCTGTTAGTATTTGTTTCACATATGCTGGTGCTCCTGTGTTGGGTGTATATATATTTAAATGGTTATATCCTCTTGTTTGACTGACCCCTTTATCATTATGTAATGTCCTTCTTTATCTCTTGCTACTTTCTTCGTTTTGAAGTCTATTTTGTCTGATACAAGTACTGCAACACCTGCTTTTTTCTCCTTGTTGTTTGCATGAAATATCTTTTTCCATCGCTTCACTTTTAGTCTGTGTATATTTTTGGGTTTGAGGTGAGTCTCTTGTAAGCAGCATATAGATAGGTCTTGCTTTTTTATCCATTCAGTAACTCTGTGCCTTTGATTGGTGCATTCAGTCCATTTACATTTAGGGTGGTTATTGATAGATATGTACTTATTGCCATTGCTGGCTTTAGATTCGTGGTTACCAAAGGTTCAAGGGTAGCTTCTCTACTATCTAACAGTCTAACTTAACTTTCCTTATTTCCCTCCCTTCTTGTTCTTCCTCCTCCATTCTTTATATACTAGGTGTTTTATTCTTTGCTTTTAGTTAGTATTTGGATGATCCACTTTGTTTGCTATGATTTTATTTTCTCTGGTGACATCTTTTTAGCCTTAGGGGTGCTTCCATCTACAGCAGTCCTTTTAATATATCCTGAAGAGGTGGTTTATGGGAGGCAAATTCCCTCAGTTTTCACTTGTCTGGAAATTGTTTAATCCCTCCCTCAAATTTAAATGATAATCGTGCTGAATACAATATTCTTGGTTCGAGGCCCTTCTGTTTCATTACGTTAAATATATCATGCCATTCCCTTCTGGCCTGTAAGGTTTCTGTTGAGAAATCTGATGATAGTCTGATGAATTTTCCTTTGTAGGTCATATTTCTTCTCTCTCTAGCTGCCTTTAATACTCTGTCCTTATCTTTGATCTTTGCCATCTTAATTATTATGTGTCTTGGTGTTGTCTTCCTTGGGTCCCTTGTGTTGTGAGATCTGTGGGCTTCCATGGTCTGAGAGACTATTTCCTTCCCCAGGTTGGGAAAGTTTTCAGCAATTATTTCTTCAAAGACACTTTCTATCCCTTTTTCTCTTTCTTCTTCCTCTGGTACTCCTATAATGCGGATATTGTTCCGTTTGGATTGGTCACACAGTTCTCTTAAAATTCTTTCATTCCTAGAGATCCTTTTATCTCTCTCTGCCTCAGCTTCTCTGTATTACTGTTCTCTGATTTCTATTCCATTAACAGTCTCTTGTGTCTCGTCCAGTCTGCTGGTAAGCCTGTTGATCCCTTGTCTCATCTCTGCATTGTTTTTCCTCACTTCCCTCACTTCCTCCCTCAGCTCTTGCATATTTCTGTGTAGATTCGTCAGTATGGTTATGACTTTTATTCTGAGTTCTTTTTCAGGAAGATTGTACATATCCATCTCTTCAGACTCCCTCTCTGGGGCAGTCTGGTCTGGAGTTTTCTGGGTAAGTTTTGTTTGTACCATATTTCTCTGTCATTTCATGGCAATAGAAGTCACCAGAAAAAGAAAAAAAGAAGAAAGGGAAAATAGAGAGAGAGAGAGAAAAAAAAACCCAACGCCTGCCAGGTGTAGTTTTTGTGAGGATCCTGTAGGTGGCGCTGCTGTTCCACTATTACGCCGCCACGACACTCTGCCAGGCCCTTTGTAACTCTGGCTGGGGTGGGAACGAATGGGAGGCTACTGATTTCGGTGGGAAGTCTCCGTATGACTGCTTTTCCCAGCCGCAGTCCAAGGGGACCAAAATTCCCCAGGACTCCCAGCCTGCTTGGCAGAGTGCGCTGGGATGATCCTGCTCCTCCGTTGGGCCCCTGTCTCTTTAAGAACCCTAAAAATGCGAACTCTTTTCTTTTGTCCCGGGGAACCGGCTGGGTGGACCTGCTGTCTTGGAATCTGCACCCTCTGCCTCTCCAATCTCCGATACACCGTGCGATGTGTGTCAGTGCTCCCAGTACAGATCCCCAGGGCTGGTTATTTTGCAGGCCTGTGCTTCCACTCCCTCCCGGCTCTGAATCCTCTCCTCCTGCCGGTGCGCTGGGGTGGGGGAGTGCTCAGGTCCTGCGGGTCGCGGCTCCGTATCTTACCCGGTTCGCGGGGTGCCGAGTCCTCTCAGGTGGAGCTGCACGCTGGTGTCGTCCTGTATCTTCTGGTCTCTCTTTTAGGAATAGTTGTATTTGCTGTATTTTCATAAATATATTTGGTTTTGGGAGGCGATTTCCGCCGCCCTGCTCACGCCGACATCTTCCCGGAAGTTCCCAGGTCTTCTTCCCAACCCCTCTGTGCCCTCCCCTGAGGCCCTTTCCACTAGAGGGGAGGGCTGGCTCCCTCTTCACGAGGTGGGGAGTGTGGGTGTGAATGCTCCTAGTCTCTCTCTGCCCTGAGGAAGGAGCCCCTAATGTCACCAGTCACTCATTCATTCATTCATTCATTCAGTGAATTCACTCATGACTTTAATTCAGATTTATTCACTGAACCGTTTGCCCAGTAATTACCGTTCAAGGTGCTGGAGAGAAAATAGTGAATACAAATAATTGACAAGCTCCTGATTTCATGGTGCTGACATTTTCATGGGGTAGAAAGTATATAAACAGGTAAAAAAAGGTATAAATAAATTCATATCAGAACATGGTAAGTGCAGTGAGGGAACAAACAGGGTGAAGTGACAGAAGTAAACGATGGGGCGGGTAGATGGGGTGGGCATTGAATGGCGTGGGCAGGGAAGCTCTTTCTGAGAAGATGACATTTGAGTTGAGACCTGAAGGGTGGGAGGGGGTCAGCTATACAATGAGTGAGAGGAGCAGGGTTCTGAGCAGAGAGGACAGTGAGGATGACAGCCTTGGGCTGGGAAGGGTGCTGGTGAGTCCCAGGTCACTGAGCCGGGCAGTGTGTGCGCAGAGTATTGAGAGGGGAGCGGAATGAGATGAGGCGGGAGCCAGACTGTGCGGAGCCTGGTGAAGAGTTTGCATTTTATTCAAAGTGCATTTGGAAACATGTGGGTTTTAAGCAGCAGACTGACAGACACGACTTGATACATACTTAAAAAAGATCACTTGTCTAAATGCTGAGTGGAGGATGGACTGGAAGGGGTAAGAGTGGAGGCAGAGAGGTTAGTCAGGAAGCCGCTGTGGAAGTCTGAGTATAAATCATGGTGGTGAAACTGGGGAGGTGGCAATGGAGATGGGGAGAGGGGATAGGGATGAAGTCAAGATTGGAGTAGAGTCTAAGACCCCTTCGGTGTGGGGATTGAGGGAAAGGCAGACATCAGGATTGACTGTTAGGTTTTGGGCTTGAATAATTGAATATGTAGAGGTTATAGTTAATGAGATAGGAGGATGAGCTGGACAAGTGTATGACGACACTAGTTCCGGCGTAGTCACAAGGTCATAACACCATGGCGTAAATAGAGGTTAAATGGGACAACGGTGCCTCTGCAGTATTCAAGACTCAGGCTTTCTCTCTTGTAACGCCTTCTTTTTTCAATATATGGCTTCCATGTAGTGGCGTACAGTGGCAGCCCCAGCTCCCACCTCTTGACCTCATTCCAGTCAGAGGGAGGGGAGGACATCCTCCTTTCTGACAGGGACCCCACCCATCATTTGCCTTTACCATATTTGCTCCTATTGTACTGACCGCAGCCTGGTTACATGGCCACATCTAGCTGCACGGAAGCCTGGGGCGTGTAGTCATTAGCTACAGGGAAAAAAGGGCGAGTCAGTAGGTCGGACATCTGGAGAAGGTCAACGAGCTGCTGTAACTGGAGTTCTAGAATAAAGGAGATGGGCCGTCAGGAGTTTGCAGGCAGGGGGTGAGATTCTTGAGTTGGTGGTTTGGGGGGTTGCTGGAGCGAAGTGTAGGCCGGGATACAAAGGTCAAGGACTGAGAAACCAGACTGTTGAGAGCCGCGTGTGTGAGTGTGGGGTATCACCAGGAACGATGGCAGGGACCAGTGGGGAGAGGAGAACGGGAGCTGAGCGCGTCAGTGAAGGAGGATGTGGGGCTAGGCGGGGTGGCCTGTGCTCGAAACTTAGATGAGGGCAGCTTTTGAAGTTGGAAGGAGGAGTGGTGGTGTAGTAGCAGCAGGGGAACAAGGAGGACCTCCCTTCCCACTCTCTGGCTCTGAGGCCGTTGGTGGTGAGGGAGAAAGCTGCTTCCATGTGAGAGCCTCGTAGAGGCTGTGGGATTCTTAGGAAATCATGCAATGTTATTGAAGATTAGGCAACCGAGAGAACATTCAAAACAGGACATTGGCAATATCAAGGAGTCTGCTGATCATAGATCAAGAATTCTAGAGGGCACAACAAGAGGGTTTGGGAGAAAGAGGCCAGGCAGAGGCCTGGGCTGGATTAGAGCCAAATAGGGGGTGGGGGTCTGGGTAACAGAGTCCTGGAGGTTTTGGCTTGGCCCTGGCAGAAACAGGAAAGCAGAACAGGTGGGACAGGAGGGGCTCTATTGCCCACCATCCTCTGACAGCAATAGGATGGGGTATAGATCTCAGTACCCAGCTCGATGGTTTGATTCCTAGGGTACCAAGGCCTTGGGGGTGTGGGTGGTGACTGATGCCATGGGGGCAGGAGATATAAGGCAGTGGAAAAATGACTTCCAAAGATGTCCACGTCCTAATTCCCAGAGCTCATAAATATGTTAGGTTTCATGGCAAAGGGGAAGTAAAGTTTTGGATGGACCTAAGGGTGCTAATCTACTGGCTTTAAAATAGGGAGATTACCCAAGATTACCTGGGTGGGTCCCGTGAAGCCACACGGGTCCTCACGTGTGGAAGAGGGATTAGAAGGGAACCGGATTGAGGGCAAAGTGAGAGGGCCTTGGCTGGGTGTCGGGCTCGGGAGAATGGGGTTGTGAACCAAGGAATGTGGGGGCCTCTGGAAGCTGGAAAAGGGCACAAAATGGATTCTGCCCTAGAGCCTCTTGACAGGACTGCGGCCCTGCTGACGCCGTGATGTCAGCTCAGTGAGACCCATCCCGGACCTCAGACTCCAGAACGACAAGATAACAAATCTGAGCTGTTTTAAGCCAGTATGTGTGTGGTAATTTGGAATTAGAAATTGTAATTAGAAACCGAACACAAGACGAGAGGCTCTCCTCCTGCAGGCGGGCTCCTCTGGCTGCCGGGCAGGCAGAACGTCTGCCGAACGGGTCTCGCCAGGGAGCGGAGTTAACGCATTAACAGCAATGTCCCTGAGTAGTGTTGCCTTTTTCTCCGCTGCCCTCTCGTGATGTGAACACACACGGTTGGATGGGACTTCCTCTCCTCTCCCTGCCTCTCCTCCCCTGGGGGATGCCTGCGCTTTTCCTCTCTGTTTAGTGGCTCAGGCAGGGAGGAAGCAGAGGGGCCCTTTTGGATTCGCATCTTGATCGCATTCTCCTGCCCAACTCGCCAGAGAGGTCGGAGTGCTGGGGGTTGTCTGGCACTTGTCTGGCCAGTAATAAAATTGCTACTTTGGTCTCCTCTTTGCTCTCTGTTCATGGGGAGCCTTCTCCATTGGCCGGATTCAGTGGGTGGAGGGATGACATGCCAGTCGGCCTCCCCGGAGCCGTGGTGGGGAAATCAAGGATTGGCTTTGGGGGCCTCCAGTGCAGGCAAGCTCTGACCTGCAGCTTTATAGGTGCAGTTGAAGCTGGCATAAAATTGCCTCGATTCCATGTGGGTGGAGAACATACTGCTGTTAAATTTTGGCTTCAAATTATTTGTGCTAATCTTCAGTAAGTAACGCTAGGTTGGCTGTCCTAGATCCCGATTGTCTCCTTTGTTTTGAATTGCATATAGGGCCACAGAAGGAACCGTGGAGGAATTAAGGCCCAGCCACAGACTCCCAGAATTATTTTTGACCGCACAGCCTCCAGTTGGTTCTGGGCTGTCCATTTATCAAGGAAGCCCTGACCGGCGCTGCGGAATTCAGAGCCCACTGTGGGATGAACCACAGAGGTGTGGTGGACTCCATACAGATGAGAAGGACCAGGACCCCTTGTATGGAGGAAGAGCCAATACGGAGGAAAGTAGAGAAAAACTCAGTGGCATATTCACAGACCTGAGGGATAACAGTGAAATGAGCACGTCTTGTGCCCAGAACACTGTTTCTGTAGAGATCAAACTTAGGGAATCAAGGAAGCACGGGGTGCATGTGAAGTACAAGGTGCGGTCTTACAGTGAGAAAAGCCAGCAAGAAAGGGAAAGAAAAAAAGTTCTGCTGACTGAGCTATAGAGGGAAGATAAGATTTTCTTGGAAGAAAAGTTGAATTCGTAGATGCCATGCTTGAGATATATTAAGAGAAAGAGGAACCGTCTCCACATCTAAATGCTTTTAAGGACGGAACTAGAAAAGAGCAGAAAATGTATTCATTTCTAGATAGGGGCTGATGGTGAACAGGGTCTAGGTTTGACAAGGGTGCGAAGCAGAATGAGGCCGCTAGAGGGAGCGCGGCCCCGGGAAACTAGCGGAGACCGTGGCTTGTTAAATTGTGGCTTCAGATGACTTGAGTGAGGGCAGAAAGGACTGGGAGGGTTAGTGGCCAGTACTGAGTATTATTAGGTAAGTTTCAAAGGGACGCGGCTATCTGGTGGGGAGGGGTCGGTGTTGCTCACACCCTGAGGGGACACGCTCAGGAATTTGAGGTCAGGGCCCTCCATGTAGTTACTGAGAAGAAACACCCACAAAGGGAATTCAGTAGGAAAGAAATAATCTAGTCACTTCTGAATTAAATTGGGACTATTAGGAGCATTATTTTATTTTTATTAAAATAAAAAAATTTGAGGTACATTCAGTAAAGTGCACATATCTCAGTGTACAGCTTGACGCATTTGGACATGTGTACACGGTCGTGGAACCATCAGCCAGATCAAGATATCAAACATTCTTGCTAATTTTTGCCCTTTCACCTATTTAAAATTATTTTAAATGTCTAAGTTGCAAAGATGACAGAAATGTCTTAAACACCCTACTTTGAGAGAAGACAGTAGGCATGTGTGCGTACCCCCCGGTGGTAAGCTTCACGCCCAAATTAAACTCTCTGTGGGAGAGCTCTCCCGACTGAGATTAAGGCTCACGTGCTGGGAACTCCAAAGAGCTGGCACACTCTTGGAGCATCCCGGCAAGTGAAGTCGAGGTTTTCTCTTTTCTCACAGATGGCACCAAATTTCGGCTGTGGCACTCTGCTGGGATTAAGCAACTCGTTTCTGGCTGGGCTCAGGTGCCCTCGTGTGTCAGGAGGAGAGTGTCACTGAGATGCCTTGCTGTCACCTCTTCTGTCCCTGGCTGATGAGCAAGCCGAATTCCTGCTCGTGGTGCCGCCGTGAGCTGCCCTGAAGATGGGGCCCGGGAACAGCACAGAGACAGGCCCATCCTGCAGCCGCGCCGTCAAGGGCCTCCGAGGGGCGTGCACACCTGGGGCGGCTGTGGGAGAGCCAGGCCTCCACCACGTTTCTCTTACATCTTGAATCCTCATTAAAGTTTTATTTGCAACACCCACACCCCGGCAAAACAAAACAAAACAAAAAAAACAAACCCTGAATCAACCCACAAAAAACCTTGCACCAGGTCCTGGACCTGTGATCGCTCCGGGGCCTGCGAATATGCTTCTGTTCTACGTTTTATTGGTGTGGAGCTGGCTCCGGGGTGTTCTGTGTCTCCGCTCCCCTGACTTCAGAGGAGAGCAGCCCGGGAGCCGCTCAGAGGTGGACTGAATCAGCTTTGGAGGTACTGGAGGGACTGCCCACATTTCAGGGGGAAAGACCAGGATGCAGCCAGTCCCCTGCCTCCCAGCATAACAGCTTTTCTCTCCTGACCCAGGGGTGCTCCCCATGCTGCTGGCTCTCCGCCCTCCTTGTCCCTAGGAGTCTTGAGGTCTCACCACAGTCCCCTTACTGTCACACCTTAGAGGTCTGGAGATGCAGCCGCCCCAGGCCAGGGGAGGCGGAGCGGCAGGGACCTAAGCCCTACCCACTCTTTGGGAGGCCTAGGCTACAGGGAGAGCGCGTGAGCCAACCCTTTCCCTTCACATCCAGACCTCATTCTGCCAACAGCTGGGGCAACAGAAAGGACCTCTCTCCTGCCCATCCCAAGAGGTCAGAGTTTTTCCAGGTGGAGAAATAGAGAAATGACCTTGTGGGAAATGGATACGCTTTAGGAATGGGGGTGTCGAGGCAGGTGGACATACTTGAGTCCTGTGAAGGGAGATGCCCTGGCTGACAATGAGCAGAATAAGAAACTGGGAAGTGAAGAATTTCAGAAATTTCAATTCACTTCCTTCTATTTCTATTTAAAATAATATGTATTTAAATTTTGTTCTTTGTTATTTTTGAAATTAGAAGAGGGTTTAAGGTTCAAATTCAGGGCTTTTTTGTTGTTGCTGGTGTTGAATTACTTGACATTTTGTGCTGACAGGTAGTGCTTATTTTGTGACCCACAGGTGAGCTGAACCGAGCAGTGTGACTGTTAAGGGCACAGGACCGTCTGGTAGTCAATTCAGAGGCTTTGGGGGGCAACAGCAAACTGGCCACCCCACTGGTTCCAAAGGATAGACAAAGGTAGAGGTGAGAACCTGTTCCTTCACTTTCTTTACCTGGAAATGAGGATAACAATCTTTTGGTCTTTTGCAAGGATTAAATAAGTTAATATGTGTAAAGCATTTGGAAACCTATTTCCACATTTCCTATTTGCATGTCTATTTCTTATTTCTTCCTGCCACATAGTAGGACCTATAAGAAGCAGTGGGCCGTGTGATAGGGCAACAAATGGCGGAGTGTCTGCAAAATGTGAGACACCGCCCCGATGGGTTGCTCTCCACTCTCTGCCATCCCCCCAGCCACACCTGTGGTCGATCTCAGGTTCAAGGTGACCTGCGAAGCCCAAAGGGTTGAGAAAAGAGGAGGCTGCTCTGTGTCGGGAGCTTCCCCCCTTTGATGTACCCTCCCCACTAGAGAGCAGGCTGGAGGGAATACTTTGCAGCCTGCCTGTCTGTGCCTCGCTTACTCTCCTGTGTGGGACGGAGATGGCCTCACAGTGAGGGTGGCTGCTCTGGGCTCTGTGTCTGTTCAGTTCCTGGGCCAGGCGGGGGTGGGGTGGGGGCACAGAGTGAGAGCAGAAGGCCCCTTTGGCCTGAGATCTCTTATCCAGCTTTACAGAATCCTGCACTTCGGGTTTACAGCGCATCTGTCTGGCCGCTAGTAAGGTGAGCACTTTGCTGTGATCCCCATTAGGTAATGACCCTCATGTTATTTTCTGTACAGGTCTGAACGGAAGGGTCAGAAGGATGAGTTTGGGGTGTTTAATCTGTAAGACACTTCAGTTTTGCTAATCTAATCTTCTCAGGAAACTTCTGCTCTAGTCCCTTCTTGAACCCCGTCATCTCCCGTTACTCCTCCTCTGTCATTCTGGCAAGGACTTTTGCCGCTCTCAAGTTGCAGCTTGAGAAAGATCCCCAGTAGATTTCCTTCTAGGTTGGGAGATGTTTTGGGTGGAGCTGTATGCCCTTGTATTTGAGGGGAGGGTGGGTGAATTAGGGAAAGTGGGCAGGTGACGACTTTCTATACCGGAGAAAGCAAAGGAAGGAAGGGGTGATTCTGTCTGTCTTCAGCTCTGAATGCACTTCCAGGTTTTCCCCGACCAGGACAGCGTCAGCCCTTCACTGCAGTAGGTTGGTTACTCTGTGGATCTTCTGAGCACACCTTTTCATATGTTGTGGGGCCAGGGCAACAGAGATCAGAGATGGCTCCTGAATCGGAATGACTCAGTTTTCTCCCTGTGAGGATTTCTTTACTTTCACCCAGAATGCTTCACTTCTGGTCACGAGATATGTGGGGTTTTTCTCCCAACGAGCAATTCTGCAGCACCAGCTGGGGCCCTACAATTCAACTCACTCTACCTCTTCCTACCTGGAGATAACGTGCGATCCCACCGGTTAAGGGCTCAGTCCCACAAAGCTGTCCTCCACCCTGCCATCTTCAGATGCCAATGGCCAGTCCAGATTGTCCCCTGTGGTTCTGACTGGTCAGCTATAAATCTGAGGTTCCCATGGCCTCCTCATCAGGTTCCATTAATTTGCTACAGTGGCTCACAGACCTTAGGGAAACACATTTACCAGTTTATTAAACAGTATGATAAAGGGTACAGGACAGCAGCCAGATGAAGCTCTGGCTCAGAGGCTTCTGTCCGTGTGCAGCTGGAGTGCGTCACCCTCCTGATACGGGCGTGTTCACCCACCTGGAAGCTTCCCCAAACACTTACTGTTGGGATTTTATGGAGGCTTCCTCACCTAGGCGTGATCAATTATTAACTCCATTTCCAGGCTCCTCCCCTCTCTGGAGAAGCTGTGGGGGATGGGCCTGACAATCCCAAGCTTCTAAGCATGGCTCCGTCTTTCTGGGACCAGGCCCCGCTCAGGAGCTGTCCAGGAGCCCACCCGGAGTTGACTCAGTAGAACAAAGGATGCCCCTGGTGCTCTTTTCACTGAAATTTACAAGGGTTTCAGGAGCCCTGGGCCAAGGACAGATCAAAGGCCAAATATTAGAACAAGCTCCTAGTGTGCTTATTAGGAAATTACAAGGGTTAGGAGCCCTGTGCCAGGAGCTGGGGACCCTTGAATGGACAGCCTGCCCTCCATTTATAAGAAAGAGGTTCTTATTTTCCCGTGCTCATCTTCCTCCATTAAGTCCCACATGCTTTTATAGTGAAAACTGGCCAGGGTTGGTGTGAGGTTGGCACATATTAGGTAGAGGAGTCTGACACAGGAATTCTTGGTGGATTTTTGTTGGGTAAATGGGACTCATCCACCCTGAGGGGAGCAGAAATCTTGCAGGTGAGGGTGTAGAGGAAGAAGTGTGGGGAGAAGACAAGAAGGCACACGATGCGATGCTGGGTACTGAGGGTGCACCTCAGAGGCTGCCAGGAGGGGCACGGGGAGCTTGGAGAACCAGAGCGCAGCGTCATGGAAGGTCAGGGAGGAGAAAGCTTCTAGAAGGGATGATTGCGTCCAGCTCTGCAGGGGGAGTGAAGGGAGCCAGGACTGGGAAACAGCCATGGGGTCTGTGGTTGGTGACTTTTGGGGGAGCAGCTGAGCAGACTTCGGGGGTAAGGGAGTGTGGGTCCAGCGGGCACTGATGAGGCAGAGGGGCAGCTGGAGAAGGGTCAAGACTTCACAAAGGAGATTTTGGGATGTGGGCTTGAACAGGTTGGAAATGGAGGAAGAGGAGAAGCTTAAAATCAAAGGGATGGGTAACTGAGGAACGGTCCCGGTAGAGTGGGGGCCTCTGGCCTTCCTTCCCGGCCCAACAAAGCCACCGCGGAGCCAGCTGAGGATGCAGCACTTTAATGAGGGACGCAAGGGGCTGAGATGCTCGTGGTGAGCAGCGTGCGGGTGCTGTGGACGCCTGCTGTGCCCAGCCTGGGATGTGGGCGCCCTTATCACGAGGACCTCATGACTTCATAGGCATGAGGGAGGAGGCTTTTCAGATAGTTCATGGTTTCTTTCACTGTTTTGTCCAGATTCTTTCCAATTTTATGGCCGATCTTGGCCAGCTTTCCCTCTGAGGTGGTTGCTGGGGGATATTGGGAGAGAAATGTTAGGGTAAGGCTAGACCCCACCTCTCCCCCACGCTCTGACACCGACCTTCCACAGTGCTGGCATAGGCGATCTACAGGTCCTTTGTCTCTCATTTACCTTAACTCTTGTTCCCCTGCAGCCTCCTTTCTCTTCTACTCCCCACTCTTCCCCCCCGAGGTAGCATCCAGCTCCTGTCTTTTTCTGCTAAATGCCTCCACAACCCCTTCCGCTCTCCCTCGGCTCCTACCAGCCTTGGCAGTGAGTTCCGTAGTCTCTTCTAATTGAAGGGCAGCATTTCCGAAGCTGGCCTCCTGGAGTATGGAGTGAAGCAGATCCGGCTGTTGGTTCTCTGCGGTCCTGAGAGATTTGATCGCATCCTCTTCAGAAACCAGCTCTTCTCTGGAGATGGAAGCCTCCTTAGAAATGTCCTCATTGGAGACATGGTCTTTTCTAGGGAGGTTGCTGGGGATGATCTGGGCAGCTGGGACCGAGGAGATGGAGGGAGCAAGGCGCAGAGAAAGAGCTCATGGTAAGAGTAGCCACCATGTCGTATCCCTTAACATGTGAAGGGGATCAGGGTGGAGTCATTGCCCAGTTAGTGAGATCAGGAATGAGATCCCATACCAGCATCCAAATCTGAGGGGCGCACCCCTGATTTTGAATGTGGTTGACTAGGAATTCCACTTCTAACAAATCCACCTCCCCAATAAAGTGATAAACTGTGCAAACACCTGACCTGTTGTCGGGTGCAGAGGAGGCCTTCAGTAAATATTGGTTCTTTTCCTCTGAATTCCGGGTATTGCTTGAGTCTGCTTTCTCCGGCTTTTCCCAGGTAAATTGGGAGAAGCTAGTGTGAGCTTGTTTACATGTTTCCAAATAATCCACAGAGTGGAATCCTGCAATGTTCATGGCTTTTGGGCTTTTGGGAACAGAGTCTGGGGCTGATAAGCCCCTCCAGCGTCCTCATCTCGGGGTGAGTTGATGCTTCTTATCCACTAGCATTATTGTCTGAGATGTCCCCACTCCCGTCTCTAAGGACCGCCCAGCATGAAGTGCCATTAAAATTGTTTCTGGCCTCCAGATCTTGGCCAGTTAGTGCAGTAGGAAGGATTAAGGCTCTACAGGAGGGATTGTCTGTGCTCCACTATTCCGTCTGGTGGAGAATTCATCATCTCCTGGACAATCTTTTACTACCACCAACTTACGTTAAAGGACGCTAACATGAGACTTACAAGCATCTATGAGCTGAGCCTCTAAGTAGATTTCATCTTCTGGTTCTGGAAAATAAGAGGTTTAAGTCTCTAGAGGTCTCAAGCCATTTCGCCTGTGGGGCGCTCCTGTGTAACCCCCTCTTTCCCAGCATTCTTGGCTTCCCTTATCCCGCTCTGTGTTTTTCTTAGCACTTCTAACATATCATGTAGTCTATTTACTATTTAAGAGGCTTATTGTCTCCTTCTTCCTCAATGATGACTGAGGTCTCTGTGTTTTGTTAGTGTATCCCAAGTGCTCGGAACTGTGTGTCTGGCACAAAGTAGGTGCTCAACAAATAGCTGTTGAAAGAAGGTGTGTGCGTCTTGCCCTCATCGGACCGAGGGAGGCAGGGAGGTCCAAAGAAGGGTAGACTCTGCCCGGGGTGTCCAGCATCCTCAGAAGCTGGAATCTAATCTGACTCTGTTGACCCATAGTCCACCCTCAGTTGGACAGACTCTGGTTCCAGCTCTAGGCGTTCTAAGGCACAGGACTCCTGAAGTCATGTGTGTCAGTCCCCTGTCTCCACACTGAAGTCATCCAGGAGTGAATTTTTGGTTCTCGATCTCCCTGCCTCTCCGCACAACACATCAAAGCCTTCCTTGCGCTCAGGTCTCTCCAGCTGACAAGCTCAATGGCCTCTAGGGAGCAAACGGGTTATGACATAAGCCAGACTCACCATGAAGGACAGCAGGAGAGGAGGAGGCTAGGCTGGCCAGCAGCAGGATGATGGAGGGTCTCATGGTGGAGCGGTGGAAGGGCCCGTCTTCCCTGGGGAGGCTACCTAGTGCTGCTGAGGAAGTGGCCTGGAGGGACTTAATTTATTTTGGGGTAGGGATGGACTATCTGGGGAACCTGGGTCAGGATTGGATCTGGGAGCATTCCAGGTTTCCCCTCCCAAGTTCCCTATTTGTTTTTGGGAACTGGAGCTTCTGGGAAACCAGCTACCTGGAAAGAAAGGCCCCTAGCATGGCCCCAGGCCATGCCAAGGGTGTGCTTGCTCTAGCGACCATCTCTGGAAGTCCTTGGAACAACTACGTGGGTGTGAGTTGCCCTTCTTTATGGTACTCATTATTGGTATAATTTTACTTTTACTTGTATGATCATTTAATTAATATCTATTTCCCTCAGGAGACTGAAACTTCCATGATGGTTTGGATTATATCTGTTTTGCTTTCTACTGTTTCTTCAGCACCTGGCAGGTAGTAGGACCCAACATGTATGAGTAGGGTGAATGAATAAAGGAAGGGCTAGGCTGTCCTCTGGGCTACAGAAAAAGCTCCCTGTCAGGTCAGGAATGAATGAATGAGGCAGTTACGGGGATTCCAGCTATGTGCCGGGCACTGTTCTCAGTTCGTTCATATGGGATATTTTATTTAATTCGTGATGGTTGTGAGGTATGTGTTATTTATCAAGCAAAGAACCTATACTCACAGAGAGGAGTGATTTGCACAAGGTCACATATCTGGGTGGATCTGGACCCAGGTTCAGGCTAACTGCAAACTCTACGCCTTCTCCATCAGGTCTGGGGGCTCTAGAAGTGGGCATGAAGGGGCGGTGGGGTGCTCAGGGAGCATCTGAGAGGCCATGGGGGTGCGCCTAGGACCGGGGGCCTGGTTTTGGGCCCTGGACTGGACTAGTTCATCTCTTGTGCCCAGCTCCAGGGGGGTTTCGCTGAGCATCTGGGGTCCATTTTTGGATCGCTTCCGGGAAGGCAGGCGAGGGCTGCTTCACCTTGCAACCGGACGCCTGTCCTCAGCACACAAGTCTCGCTGGGCATCACAGGGCCCCACTAGGGCACAGTCCCACCTGTAGGCCACGGGGAGCTCTGGGTTCTGTCAACCAGGGTGAAGCCTGCTGCGCCCTCTGGAGCCGGAGGAAGGGCCCAAGCGCTAGCAGCCACCCTGCAATTGCCCCAGCCCTGCCTCTCCTTAGGCAAGATGTTGAAGTGAAGGAAGTTTGTCTTGGGCTTCCTCCCACCTCCCCTTCCTCCCTGGTCTCCCCCTCTCAGCCAGCCTCCCCCGCCACTGCCCAGGGCCTTTAGGGACAGGGCAGGGACAGACGAGGCATTCACAGCGAGTCCTCCAGGACATGGCTTCAGCCCTGCAGGCTTATTTCCTAATACCCCTAATGGTCCGCAAGTGTCAGCCTCCTTCATTTCCAAATGAGGCGATTGCAGTAGTTTCCCTCTGCTCTTCTGGCCTCCGGTTGCTCCACTCCAGTCCATCCCCCCCGCTAATGCTGGAGGAATCTCCTGAAGCTCAGGCCATGCCTCTACTACTTTAATGACTACCCATTGCCTGTAGACTAAAGCCCAAACGCCTTGGCCATGTGTTCAAAGCCCTCTGCCTCTCTGACCTCTCCTCTGACCCCTGTGAGTCACTCCCGACTCCCTGAGTGTTAACCCTGGGCTGGTGCTGCACCTCTGCCGGGAATGCCCCCTCCTCTGCATCTGCCCGCTGGGTTCCCACATCACGACGCACGTCGGACGTCGCCTTCTCCCTGAAGGGAACCCAACCTTCTCACCATGCCACCCCCTTGGTTGGCCCGCTCACCTCTGTGGCCCCTCAATACATTGTTCATATCTTCATCTTTTCTTTATCACATCCTACTACCACCGAGGGCCTACCCTATTGCAAGTTTTGGAGATAAAATGATAAGGAAAACAGCCTGGCCCTGGCCCTTATATGTCTAGCATCCATCACACTCTATTGTAATTTTCTGTTTAGACCTATTGCTCCCACTGGTCAATTACCATTCTGGGGACAAGAGCCATAGTTTATTTATCTCTGTGCCCCAATTTATTTAGCACAGATCTTAACACTTGCTAAGTGCTCCAGTCAGGTAAATTGAATGAGTCAATTAGCCTGCTCAAAGCTGGTCCCTGGGGGAATTATTTCTATGCCTGGGGGTGAGAGAGCTCTGAGAAGCCTTCTTCAACAATTAAATATTTCAACAAGAAAGTACTGAGTCCCTACTATATACCAGGCATGATAGAGGTACTGAAGCTTGAACACCAAGCAAAACAAATCTGGTCCCTCCTCTCCCAGCTAGGGTTGCTAGATGAAAATGCAAGTCACTCAGTTAAATGTGAATTTTGGGTTAACAGTGAATCATTTTTTTTTCATATAAGTATGTCTCAAATATTGAATGGGACACACTTATACTAAAAAGTTGCTTATTGTTGATCCAAAATGCCTATTTAACTGGGTGTTCTGTATTTCGTTTGCTATTTAAATAGGGCAATTCAACCCTGGGGCTCCAGACCAGCCTCCACTCTCCGCCATCTCTCCTTCTAAGAGTCCAGCCTCATCCCCTGGGCTCAGTTAAGGATTTGGGTACAGGGGAAGGATGGACTGGAGAGGTGTCCAAGTGCCACACCTATCGCTCCTTCTGAGAAAAGAGGTCACGGTAGGTGTCTGCACACAAGCTGCAGGCTTTGGGTCAGATGACACTGTTAGTCTGGCCATTCCCGTTTGGTGAGGGAGTCTGGGACTTATCCAGAGGCACCCATCAGCAGGCTGGACATAAGAAAACCAGTGGCTCTGACGAGGCCTGGGTGAGAAAACTGTCCACTGCTGGTCCACACTGGATGGTTCCTGACTGAGTCAATGAGATCCTTCTCAGTGAATTTTGAATGTGAGACAGAGAGAAGGACCTTTATCTTTTACCTGTGCCATTTTTTAAAATCAAGGAAAATCTTTCTATGGTAAAATTTTCCTTGTATCCCACTAACCAGAATCGCAACACATGCCCATACTTGAAACAGTCTTTGGCAAGGAGAATGGATCACTTTGATTGGCTCTGAGGGCTTGTGGTTGATCCCTCAAAAGAGTCTGTCTCCACTGAAACACGTGGCTGAGAGAAGGGGTCATATGGGAATAAAACCAATCTGTCAGCAGGGAGAAAGAGGGTTGTGGCTTTTGCACAGAAAATCAACACCATTTAATGAACAGTCTGAACTCATTAGGGTTCAGACAGGAAATGGTTTTATTTCCCATTAATCACTGCCTTAAAAATACTCGGTGGAGCATCCACTTCTGGTCCCTGAATAATATCTCAGGTATAGCCCACAGTCAAGTCCAGAGTGAAATGTCAGTATTATGTCCACTTCAGCACTCACTTTCTCCACCTCGGCTCTCCTACATGTTTGTCTTGGGCACTGACAGAGCCACTCTAGCAGGTAAAGCGAGTGAGGGAAATCGCTCTCTGAACCTGCTGCTTTTTTTGTGTGATACCTCTAGATATTTTCTGTTTCTTCTATAGTGATTTATCTATTAGTTTGGCCCTTCTGGGGCCAGTTTTCTTGGATATTTTCCTAGAAAATAATCCATTTTACTCAGGTTTAAAAAACATATTTGCACAGACTGAAGCGAATTAATCTTTCAAATATTTGAGTTTCCTTACCCTTTTTATGTTCCCATTCTCATTTTCAAGCTTTATTTCATCTCCACTTCTTCTTTTTCTTTTGCTAAGTTAGATAATGGTTATCTATTTTTCCCCTAAATAATCAGCTCTTGGTTTTTTTTTTTAAGTTTAGGTTCTGTGATTTCCTCTTTTCCATTTCATTAATTTCTGATTTTATTTTCATTAGTTTCTTCTTTCTGCTTTCCTTAAATTAATTTTGTTCTTTAATTTTTTGAGTTGGTTGCTTAATTTATTTTTGCTTTTTATTTGAAAATGTTAATATTTAAGGCTTTGAAATTTCCTATGAACTCTGTTCAGCTATATCTCAGGTTTTGATATGTAGTATTTTCATTATTGCTACATTCTAAATATTCAATGATTTTGGTTTTATCTTCCTAAGTCAACAGTTTTTAAAGAAGTTTATAAATTCCCATATGGTTAAGAAAATATTTCTGGGGGATTATCTGTTCTTGATTTCTAGTTTTATTGTCTCATGATCAGAGTACATGTCCATTTGCATTATTTGTACATGTGCAGATTTATTGAAGTATAGGTTAATGAGTGTATAGACTCTGGAGCCAGACTGTGTAGGTTGAGATCCTGGTTCTATCTTGTATACATGAGTTTAGTTAACTTCTCTGTATCTCAAGTTTCATCATAGGGTTTTTATGAGGACTAAAAGAAAAAAAAATCTGTAAGCACTTAGAATAGTGCCTGGCACATTTTGAAGTTTTATAGATGTGTTAGCCATTATTATTGTTGTGGTTGTTTATTTTTATATAATTTTTGATTGCATTTTTATGTGTTTTTGAGATGAAGAAATATTCTCTCTTTTCAAGGGTATTAAATTAGCTCTTTCTTGCTGTTTAAATTACTCAAATACTCTATAGCTTTAATTTTCTGTTCTACTTGATCCTTATGGACTGTGACAGGTGAATTAGTCTTTCCAACTACTAATCCTTCATTTCCTAAAGTTTGTGGCTTTTTATAAAGTGCAGAAATATTTGTGTCTGTTAAATTTTTTATTGTAGATTGCAAACCTTATTCCTATAAATAGTCTTCCTTGTCCTACTTAATGTGTTTGCACTGAAATAAATGTTTTCTGATATTAAGGTCGATATTCTGTTGTTTAGTGTTTGCATGCATGCTTTTTCCCATCCTTTGATTTCTAACCCTTCTACATGGCTTTGTTTCTTTTCTATTGAATTCTGTGTAATTCCTCCAAACAAGGACATTCTTTTCATAACCTTAATACAACCACTGCAATCAGGAAATTAACATCTGATACACGTGTGATACCTTGATACCATGTAAACCACAAGCTCCATTAAATGTTGTAGAAAATGTGCCAATAATATCCCGTATGATGAAAGGATTCCATCAAGATTTTGCATAGCATTTAGTTGTTAAGAGCTCCTCAGGCTTCCTTTGATTTTTGTGGCATTTCCATTTTCAAAGATTACAGGCCAGTGGTATAGAATGTCCCCCAATTTGGGTTTGTCTGATTTATCCTTATAATCATATTCAGGTTCTACATTTTGTCAAGAATATCAAGAAGTGATACTGTATTCTTCACATTAAATCCTGTCAAGTGGTATATAATTTCAATTTGTCCCATTTTGGTGATGTTAACTTTGATCATTGATTAATTTGGTATCTGCCAGGTTTCCCCACTGTCAAGTTACTTGTTTTCCTCTTTGTGATTAATAAGTATTTTGCTGGAAGGTAACTTGAAGCTATGTAAATATCCTGTTCCTCATCAAATTTTACCAGTTAGTTTTAGCATTCATTGATGTTTCTTGGCTGAACTATTTATTCCTGTGAAATAGTGATTTTTCTAGTTCAATCATTCCTTCTACACTCATTAGCTGCCGCTGTGCTGTAAGGAAAACCTTTCTCACTTCTTCATTTTTAAGTTTATATCAATATGGACTCATGACTTTCTATTTAGTCAATGAATTGTAATCCATTTACTATCATTATTCATTGTTATTATAATCTTTCATAATACTTTTCTGTTGAACTTGGTTAGTCTGAGACAATTTGAAAATAATGGGATTAAGCTAGCCTCCTGGTTAGCTTCTGTATTCTTTTGACACGTTTTTATCATTCTTTGAGCACTTTTTTACTTTCTGGCACAATAAGGCATTCCAGACTCATCATGTAATTTTTTGGCCCTAGCCTTGGTATTAGCGATTTCTCCAAGGATCTCTGTTCTCTTACTGGTATTTGGAAATAAAGATATAGACTCTAGGTATGTTCCTTGTTTGTAGGATGTTGCTGCTTCCAGGCCCTCCCATTGGTCAAACCTAATGTGTATAAATATACATTTTCATGTATGCATGTACATATGATTATGTGTTTGTACAAATAAACAATACAGGCACATTTACATCTAGGTATATTTCCACATCTACTGATACATATATTGAAACCATGAGTTCTCACTGTCAACTCCAATTCCAGTCTGGCACCACAGAATTCAGGTTCAGACACCCTGCAGGCTCAGTCATCAGGTAGACCCCCTCCTCACCCTGCTTGGGCGCTGACATTCCATGCCAGGCCACTCCTCTCCATCCCCACGCCCTGGTCCCTGTGCCCCTGTGCAGACGCCCGCCTCTTCTCCCTCTGGCTTTCAGCATCCTTCACTGCTGCCCATGGAGCTACCTACCCCAGTAGGCTCTCCCTGCTGGCTTTTGTAGTGAATTGTTCAGGGAGGAAGGCACGAATGCAGGGAGGCAGAAAGCAAAAATGAAGTAGTTACTTTGTTATGGCATCTCTTTTTATTTTCAGGCAAAAGGTTTCACATATTTATTACTAAACCAACAGACTAGTGCAGAAGCATAGATATGAAAAAAATCATATTCCCAATGAAATTTATCCAATGTAGATAGTAGTGATGTTTACATAGTCATAGAGTGAGAGCAAGTGCCCTTGATAGCACATACGTAAGTGTGCCGTTCCATGTGTGATCCTTACACACCGAGCCTGGCTCATCTCCAGTGTCTCCTCTTGGAACTGTACCAGATTTTATTCCCAGTTTTCATTCAAATCCTCTGGGAAGTGGGATGATCCTGCTTTCATTTCTTGGCCAGGAATCGCTTAATCCTGAAAGTCTTGTGAGCAGACGTGAGGAACAGTGTCAACAGCACCCATCACCGTGTTGGGGGAAAAGCATCGATACAGTTGCTTCCAGCTTGGGGTTGCTTTGTGATCCGATCGGAGAGTCTTTTGTTTCTAATTTATGAATTTGTGATATTTTTTTTTTATATATATATATATTTTTATTTTTATTTTTATTTTTTTTTATTTAAAAATTTTTTAATAATTTATTTTATTTTAGTATCATTAACCTACAATTACATGAGCAATACCGTGATGATTGAACTCCCCCCTTCACCAGGTCCCCCCCACCAACCCTATTACAGTCACTGTCCATCAGTGTAGTGAGATGAGAATCACTACTTGTCTTCTCTGAGTTGTACAGCCCTCCCCGTAATTTGTGATAATTTTATTTATTCATATGAAAGGTGTGTTTTGTATTAGGTTTATCTTCTGAAATTTGTCCTTCCTTTTTTAACAATTTTTTATTAGTTATATTTTGCTATATGATCTGTGTTTCTGTTTTCTTTTTATGTATAGTTTTTCTGATAACATAAGATTTATAGCTTGTTTACCGTCCTATTGCTTATCTTTATAATCGTAACCATAACTACAAACGAGGTATTCAATTCTTTATTATTTAAAGTTGATTCCCCTACTGGCAATGGTTAAAAAAGTGTACTTATACTTTTTCCCTTCCTCTTTACTATCTGATTTTCATGGGGTATAGTATTATTATTAATCTTCTAGTGACCTCCTTTATACCCTTATTACTTGACTTAGCAGGTTAAAAATAGTTTTCGATACTCTGACTGTACTTTTCTCATGTTGACCCCCTCCTGCTCTTCCTTCCCCATCATCCCCATTCTGACCTTTGATTACATTCTTATAGTTTAGGAAACTTATCTTTTGCTTTGTAACCATACTTCCCAAAGCAATGTTAGCTTTTCTTGCCTTAAAATATCTTTAGCACTCACAGCTAATCCTGTTTCCTCATTTTCTCCATTTATCTCCTGGTTGGCTAAAGTTTGTCTAAAAGTTTTTTTGAAAAGGGTTCATAGGAATGAAATTCCCCGAATTTTTGCATGCTGGAAATATTTGTCTATTGCCTTCAGCCTGGTAAAATAGTTTGAGTAAGTACAAAAATGCCTGAATCTCACTTTTCTTCTCCCAGGGGCCTTTGTAAGGATTTCTGCACTGTCTTTTGAAATCTGGAGCCAGCCTGAGTATTTTTTTTTTTTCCTCAATAGGTGTGTTCAATAGTTTTGCCTGAATACCCAGTGATTCTTTATCTTTGAAGATAAGGAATTTTATTAGGCTAGTTCTCAGCTTTGGTCTTTTTGAATCAGTTTTCCTTTCAGTCTATAGATGCAAGTCTTTTATTTTTATTTTTAATTGTAGTAAAATACATGTAATATACAACTTACCATCTAAACCATGTTTAAGTGTACAGTTCAGTAATGTTAAGTATATTCACATTGTTGTGCAATCAACCTCCAGAGCTTTTGCATCTTGTAAAACTGAAACTCTATACCCATGAAACAACTTTCCATTTCCCCCTCCCCCCAGCCAGATTCCACGTATCTTCTATTTTTGAGGAACACTGTCTTCAATTATGTTTTTCTTTTGCGAATATTCAGTTCTCTTTTTCAGGAGCAGTCATTATGCATATGGTGGATCTGGTTACAAACAAGGTGTCCTTGATTTTGCTTCTGTGAGGATATCGTGTCCTTTAGAGAAGTTACACTCTGTCAGCTCTGCCATGGTCTGTCATTATGGGACACTGTCAGCATCCTCCCTCAATTTGGTGCCAGTTTTAAGGGATTTGGCAGAAGTCCTTCATGGAAAGTGTCATTTGGGGTTGTAAGTGCCTTCTATTTTCACCCAAAATGGAATGTCCATTTCTGTATTTTTTTTGGTAATCAGTTCATTTGGTTTCAGAGAGAAGAAATTGGTAGATATATCTTTCGGAGCTCCTCCTTTTTACATTTGGAATTGTGTTACTGAGTGTCTTTTCCCCATTAATTTGAATAAAATTTATTTAGAATACCATCCACAACTGAACATTAAACTTCCATAATCCAGAAAGCAGGAAAACACCTGCAAACCCAGAAATAAACATATTTTTTATTAAACAGTTATTTTTTGTCATTTCATGAAGGGAGGTAGTAAGCTGTGTGTAGTCCTCCCTCTGGACGCAGATATGTATGTATGTCTCTTGAGTGGTTTGCTCCACAGGGACCACTTTCTGCTGCCCTCTTTCCCCCAACCAAAGTCACGTTAGAGGGGACGGATCCATACCACAAAGGGGGAGCTGTCTGCTTCGTTCTTCTTGTTAGGGATTTCGACCTTGAAAGAGATTTCATCCAGGCTGGGGGCCCCTCTGAAACAGTGTCTAGAGAACCTGTTCCCCTTATCAGGCTTTGCCACAATCGCTGTATCTCTAAAGACACTGATTTTGTTTGTGAGACGGTTGAAGGTTTTCTTCTTTGAGGAGGGATGACTGGGATGTCCTCAGGTGCAGGAGGGCATGTGTCAGAAGCCTGTGTGGGCACTGCTGGTGTGGAGGATGGGAGAAGTATTTTGTGCAAGTGTGCGCCCGAGTAGATGGTGCTTACATGAATCTCCTCCTCTCGATACACAGATCACCTGTTAAGCATCTGACCCTGTCTACTATTAAGGGTGCTGAGATGGATCGCCCACAGACCTGATTCTAAGAGTTACCTATCTGGTGAAGATGTAGCACACGTGCAGAAAAATGTCCCAAGGACAGAGAGGTTAGTGTCAGCCCTGACAGTTGGGTTTCCTCTTTTTTGTAATGCAACCACCTGACTTAAGCTTTGATTGCCAGGGCTTCCACTTCAAAGACGGTTATCTCCAGTAAACACATTGCCAGTCACACGACCAGATAAAGAGCCAGGCCACCTTCCAACCCTGAGGCTTCTTTGTTTTAGAGACCTTCATTGGTTTCTCTGACTATTTGGGCCACTTGTTTTTTCCCTTCCTACTATTTAAATTTCTACGCTTATGTTTTAAATTCACAAATAAAGAGTGAGCCCCCCAAACTCTAGGTCCCTACCCTCCACCCCAATAAAAGCAGAACCCAGGCCCACCCATGCATGAGCTGTCTCCCCACAATGTTGCTATGTGGCCCCATGTAATTCAGGTCTTCTAAGTAATAAACCTTCCCCCACCAAAGTTTCCTGGTGGTTATTGCTGAGGGTGTCTTGCAATCATAATGAGAACCACAAGGGCTGGTCTAGCCACAACACTGGTTGTGGACAGGCTGAGACCGGTATTAAAATGAGAGGATGGATATATTAATTTCACAGGATGAGAATAGAGAGGTGGGCAGAAGTGGCAAGTTCATTCAGTGTTCAACCAATGAGTGCCTGCCAAGTTTCAGGCACTGTTTTAGGCATATCAGTGAAAAGAACAGAATCCCTGCCCTCCTGGTACTTACATTCTAGTGAAGAAAACAGACAAATAATTAAATTATATAGTGCAATAGTGAGAAATGCTCCAAAGTGAATAAGTCCTAGAGACTCTCTGTAGAACATAGTCCCTATTATTAAGAATCTCATGTCATGCACTTTAAAACTTGTTATGAGGGTAGATCTCCTGCTAAGACGCTAAGGATTCTTAACACACACAGACACACACACAGACACACACACAGACACACACACACACACACACACACACGGGCAAGGAGACACACGAAGTCTTCTGGAAGTGATGGATATGTATTGCCTTGAGTTTGGTGATGGTGTCATGGGTGTATGCAAATGTCCAAATTCACCAAAATGTATACCTTACATATTCTTTGTATATTAAGTACACCTCAAAAAAGTTGGAAAAAAAAAGAAATGTTAAAATATATGTGGGGGGAAGTTGTAATTTTAGATGGGATGGCTAGGAAAGGTCTCTCTGAAAAAGTGGCATTTGAGCAAGGATCTGAAGGAACTGAGGGAATGAGCCTCATAGATTGTGTAGCAGATGTTAATGTATGTCTTTTGCAATAATTTAAACTGAATAAAATTCTAGATGCCAGCCTTAAAATATGTAAAGGGGTAATTAGTTTTAAAAATTCTTTTAGAACAAGTTATGGGAAAGAGAAATTAAGAAAAGAATCTTGTCAATAGCATCAAAAAGAATAAAATACTTAGGAATAAATTTACTCAAGGAGGTAAAAGATACGTATGGTGAAAACTATGACATACATCTCAATATAATGGAAAACTATTCCTCTATGAGGAGGAAGGATATCCTGCCAGTTGCATCTGCATGGATGTATCTTATGAGTATTATGTTAAGTGAAGTAAGTTAGACAAAGATAAATACTGTATGATTTCGCTTATATATATAAAAACCCTGAACTCATAGAAACACAGGGTACATTGGTAATTGCTGGGGGCTGGAAGAGGGGAAAATGGGCTGTGGGGGTCAAAAGGTATAAACTTCCAGTTATAAGATAAAGCCAGCAGCATGATAAGAGGATGAATTTGGGAATAGGGTGTGTATTCATTTTGTAGGCCTGCCTTAATGAAGTACCACAAACCGGATGATTTAAAACAACATAAACTTACTGTCACACAGTTCTGGAGGCTGTAAGTCCAAAACCAAGATGTCCGCAGGGCCACGGTCCCTCTGAAACTTGTCTTTTCTGGTGTTTGCTGGCAATCTTTGGCATTCCTTGTCTTATAGATGCATGACTGCCACCTGCCCTTGTAATGCTTCGCATCATCTTCCCTCTGTATGTCTGTGTGCACGAATTTCCCTCTTCTTAAAAGGACTGCAGTCATATCGGACTAAAGGCCCCCCTACTCCAGCGTGACCTGAACTAATTACATCTGCAATGACCCAATCTCCAAATAAGGTCGTATCCTGAGGTACCAGGGGTTAGAACTTGAACAGATCTTTTTGGGTGATGGAGGGTGGCATTCTACTCGAGTGTGAACTGCCCTGTTTGCATAGTGTTGACTGTACTCATGTTCAGAGGGGGGCCTATGCCTGGAGATCTCCCTTCTCTTCGGTGGCAGTATTCTCAGAAATGGAGGCTGTGTGGTGGTGGAAGGAGTGAATAGGAAGATGTATTTCTTCATTCATTTAAAACAGGGTCTAGGAGCTTCTGTAAAGCAAAGGACACTATCAACAAAACAAAAGGCAGCCTACAGTATGGAAGAATATATTTGTAAATGATATATCAGAAAAGGAGTTAACATCCAAAAAATATAAACAACACATATAACTCAACACCCAAAAACAAACAAACAAATAACCTGATTAGAAAATGGGCAGAGGACCTGAATACACATTTTTCAAAAGAAGAAATACAGATGGCCAACAGGCACATGAAAAGATTGTCCACATTACTAATTATCAGGGAAATGCAAATCAAAACCATGAAGAGATACCACCTCACACCAGTCAGAATGGCTACTATCTGAAAGATGGGAATAACAAGTGTTGATGAGGGTGTGGAGAAAGGGGATCCCCCTCCTACACTCTTGGTGGGAATGTAAATTGGTGCAGCCACTGTGGAAAGCAGTATGGAGGTTCCTCAAAGAACTGAAAACAGAAGTGCCATATGACCCAGTAGTTCACTCCTAGGTATATACCCAAAGAAAACAAAATCCCTGATTCAAAAAAATATATGTACCCCTGTGTTTATTGCATTACTCACATTAGCCAAGATATGAAAGCAACAAAAGTGTCCATCAGTAGATGAATGGATAAAGAAGAGGTGGTACATACACACAATGGAATATTATTCACCCATAAAAGAGAAAGAAATCTTCCTATTTTTTTGCTTTTTAAAAAATTTTGCTATTATTAATGTACAATTACATGAACAATATTGTGGTTACTAGACTCCTCCCATTATTACATCCCCACCACATACCTCATTACAGTCACCGTCCATCAGCATAGTAAGATGCTATAGAATCACTACTTATCTTCTCTGTGTTATACTGCCTTCCCCGTATGCTCCCCACCCTGCTACATTATGTGTGCTAATCGTAATACCCCTTTTCCCCCTTATCCCTCCCTCCCCACCCATCTTCCCCAGTCCCTTTCCCTTTGGTAACTATTAGTCCATTCTTGGGTTCTGTGAGTCTGCTGCTGTTTTGTTCCTTCAGTTTTTTTTGTTGTTCTTATACGCCACAGCTGAGTGAAATCATGTGATACTTGTCTTTCTCCGCCTGGCTTATT
Source organism: Phataginus tricuspis (assembly GCA_029783875.1). Lineage (NCBI taxonomy): Eukaryota > Metazoa > Chordata > Mammalia > Pholidota > Manidae > Phataginus > Phataginus tricuspis. Next base: position 1,230,626 of record JAQQAC010003639.1, on the reverse strand, counting down.
TCACTGATCATAATACCCTCTAGCTCCATCCATGTTGTTGCAAATGGTAGGATTTGTTTTCTTCTTATGGCTGAATAATATTCCATTGTGTATATGTACCACCTCTTCTTTATCCATTCATCTACTGATGGACACTTAGGTTGCTTCCATCTCTTGGCTATTGTAAATAGTGCTGCAATAAACATAGGGGTGCATCTGTCTTTTTCAAACTGGGCTGCTGCATTCTAGGGTAAATTCCTAGGTGTGGGATTCTTGGATCAAGTGGTATTTCTGTTTTGAGTTTTTTGAGGAACCACCATGCTGCTTTACACAATGGTTGAACTAATTTGCATTCCCACCAGCAGTGTAGGAGGGTTCCCCTTTCTCCACATCCTCTCCAACATTTGCTGTTGTTTGTGTTTAGGATATTGGTCATCCTCACTGGTGTGAGGTGATATCTCATTGTGGTTTTAATCTGGATTTCTCTGATGTTTAGCGATGTGGAGCATCTTTTCATGTGCCTGTTGGCCATCTGAATTTCTTCTTTGGAAAAGTTTCTGTTCAGCTCCTCTGCCCATTTTTTAATTGGCATATTTGCTTTTTGTTTGTTGAGGTGCATGAGCTCTTTATATAATTTGGATGTCAACCCCTTATTGGACATGTCATTTATGAATATATTCTCCCATACCTTAGGATGCCTTTTTGTTCTGTTGATGGTGTCCTTTGCTGTATGGAAGCATTTTAGTTTGATATAGTCCCACTTGTTCACTTTTGCTTTTGTTTCCCTTGCCTGGGGAGATATGTTCATGAAGAAGTTGCTCATGTTTATGTCCAAGAGATTTTTGCCTATGTGTTTTTCTAAGAGTTTTATGGTTTCATGACTTACATTCAGGTCTTTGATCCATTTTGAGTTTACTTTTGTGTATGGGGTTAGAAAATAATCCAGTTTCATTCTTTTACATGTAGCTGTCCAGTTTTGCCAACACCAGCTGTTGAAGAGGCTGTCATTTCCCCATTGTATATCCATGGCTCCTTTAATTGACCATTTATGCTTGGGTTTATATCTGGGCTCTCTAGTCTGTTCCAGTGGTCTATGGGTCTGTTCTTGTTCTTGTGCCAGTACCAAACTGTCTTGATTACTGTGGCTTTGTAGTAGAGCTTTAAGTCAGGGAGGGTAATTCCCCCAGGTTTATACTTCCTTCTCAGGATTGCTTTGGCTATTTGGGGTTTTTTGTGGTTCCATATGAATTTTAGAACTATTTGCTCTTGTTCATTGAAGAATGTTGTGGGTATTTTGATAGGGATTGCATTGAATCTGTAGATTGCTTTAGGCAGGATGGCCATTTTGACAATATTAATTCTTCCTAGCCATGAGCACGAGATGTGTTTCCATTTATTGGTATCTTCTCTAATTTCTCTCATGAATGTCTTCTGGTTTTCAGAGTATAAGTCTTTTGCTTCCTTGGTTAGGTTTATTCCTAGGTATTTTATTCTTTTGGATGCAACTGTGAATGGAATTGTTTTCCTGATTTCTCTTTCTGCTAGTTCACTGTTAGTGTATAGAAATGCAACAGATTTCTGCATATTAATTTTGTATCCTGCAACTTTACTGCATTCAGATATTAGATCTAGTAGTTTGGGAGTGGATTCTATAGGGTTTTTTATGTACAATATCATGTCACTGCAAACAGGGACAGTGTGACTTCTTCCTTACCAATCTGGATGCCTTTCATTTCTTTGTGCTGTCTGATTGCCGTGGCTAGGACCTCCAGTACTATGTTGAATAGAAGTGGGGAGAGTGGGCATCCTTGTCTTTTCCTGATCTTAAATGAAAAGCTTTCAGCTTCTCGCTGTTAAGTATAATGTTGGCTGTGGGTTTGTCATATATGGCCTTTATTGTGTTGAGGTACTTGCCCTCTATACCCATTTTGTGGAGAACTTTTATTATGAATGGATATTGAATTTTGTAGAATGCTTTTTGAGCATCTGTGGAGATGATCATGTGGTTTTTGTCCTTCTTTTTGTTGATGTGAAATCCTGCTATTTTTAACAACATTGATGGATGTAGAAGGTATTATATAAATGCAATAAGCAGAGAAAAACAAATACCATATGATTTCACATATATGTGGAATCTAAAAACAAAACAAAATAAAATGAACAGATAGCAATAACGTCATAGACACTGAGAAGTGACTGCTGGTTACTATGGGGAAGGAGTTGAGGTGGGTGGGTGAAATAGGTGAAGGGGATAAAGAGGAACAAAATTCTAATCCTAATATAAGTTAGTCATGGAGATGAAAGTACAGCACAGAGAATATGGCTCATAGTTCTGTAACATCTTTCTATGTTGACTAACTACAGAGTTAGGGTGTAATGTTATCTACATTTAATAATGGAGGTAACTGTTGAGTCACTTTGTTGTATACTTGAAACCAATATAATATTGTATATCAACTATACTTCAATAAGTAAATAATCAAACAGGGTCTAGGTCGAATGCCCTCAGCCCCAGGATAGAAGGGGAGGAAATCAGATGGGGTGGTAGGAAGGACAGTCTGGAATCAATGATTCTGGGAGTGTTAGCAGACATGCTATGTGCTGGGCTTGGGGGAGGGTGGGCAGGAGAGCTTGTGTTCTCTCTTCCTCTACAGTGCTGACTGTTCTTCCCGTGTTTACCTGTGTGCAAAGTGAGGTCCTGGATATGGTAGAAGGAAACAAGGGATGAAGGATAATCACACGGCTAATTGTAATGGATTCAATTGGCCTTTTTAGTCAGGTGCCAGCTGTACTGCCTGGCACATTGTTTTGCTGATCTGATCTAATAGGCATTGCCATTCACTTTGACCCAGTACAGAGAGCACGAATGGAGTGCAGGAGGGATGCATTTTAGTGAAGGTGCCAGAAAGTGGCTTTAATAGCAATGGCTCAGGATTGACTATTTTCAGGATGATAAGTCCTGGTTCTTTGGAGGTTGATTTAATTTTGGAAATGCTCAAATGCCACAAGGAGCCATATGTGAAGAATAAGCAGACAGACAGGAACTGGAGCGGCATTTGGATCAGAAGGAGGCCCAGCCTGTGCGGCTGTGGCTCAGTGTGGATAAAAGGGGCCTGTTAGAGGCTGTGACCTCAAGACGGGCTACGACTGGCCGAGGGCCTGGGTGAGGACACCCAGTGCTCCATGGTGCTCCAGGTAGGCCTCTGTTCCCTCTCCTTCAGTGCCCAACCCACAGAGCATGGGCACGGGGCAAGTTGGATGCTTTCCACTTAACTGCTCTGGGCTGCAACCATACTTAAGGTATTAAGCCCAGAGACCAGATTCTTTTCAGCTTCTCATACCCAAGCAGTAGCAGACTGAACTTCTCCTTTAGTCCATGTACCAATTCAGCTCCACCTGGAAGAAATCAATGGAGATGAGCATTAGGCTTGAAGCCCCCTGGCACCAGCCCCCCTCCTCCCACCCCATCCAGCCTCCTCAGCCTTACTGAGCCCTGAGAGCCTTACACAGAGGTCAGAGGGATGGAGGTCAGTTCACCAAAGGCCAGGGACCTGCCCACTTCCCCCACCTGGGCAACGGTGGCGAGAGGGAGGGAAATGCAGGCTCTGCAGTGGGAAGGCTGGGGGCTCGACCCCAGGGCGTATCTGCTGCTAGGCAACCCTGGCAGTTTCAGTGTGGGTGAGAAACTGGGGACATTTGAAGGCACCGCGTGAGGGCAGCTTCAGCGGGGACAGGTGGAGCAGATCAGGTCTCCTGTGCGGGTGTGGAGGGGGTGTGTTCTCATCCTCCTTCCGCCCTGGTTGGTGTGTGGTGAGTAATCCTGTTCCCGTAAGGCTTCGCCTTGGGACACACTCACTTTCAAATAATTTTTTCCACCTTCAATTCCTTCATGCAGTTTTTTTCCAGCTCCTTCAAAGGTCTGTCCTGTTAATGAGAAACCTTTCTCCAACGCGGATTCTAATTTTGGAGAAGAAGAATCACATCAGCAGAAAAGCCATCATTTAAAGAGAACTCCCACCTCCCCTCCCACCCCTCACCTGACTTTATCCCCGTACGGATTCCTAAGGTGGGGAAGTTTTGTGGAAGGGCCCAGCCTCTTGCTCATAGGAAGGTGGGTGGGCCAGGAAAGAAACCGTGTATGGTTCAGGCAGCAAAATCTACTATCGTAGAAACTCTGTGTTTCTATGTAGGCTGAGTGTTGCGATGATGTACTGAACTCCTTTCGGGTTCCAGACCCGATTTCAATGTGTGTATGTGGGAGGGGGTTCTTCCCCCCCACACAATACCAAGCAATTCTCAAGCACCAGCAGGGTGTCCGAGAACTCAACTCAATTCCGATGCTATCTGCACTGAGACAGCACCAGATTCCAAGGTTAAGGGCTCCTTCCTACAAGACTGCCCTCCACCCCCCACTCCAGACGTCCGTTGCAAGCCCCAGGCATACCTGTGCTTCTGACCTGCCGGGTACAGACTGGAGGTTCCCACAACCTCCCCCTTGGATTCGTTTAATTTGCTGGAGTAGCTCACAGAACTCAGGAAAACTTAGGTTATCAGTTTAATAAAGAATACTGTACAGGATACAAGTTAACAGCCATATGAAGAGATGCATAGGGCAAGGCCCCAAATAAAGGAGCTTGTATCCTCGTGGAGCTTGGGGCCTGGCTCAGTGGCACGTGGAGGCACCTGGCTCCCCAAGTGTAGAAGCTCTCTGACCAAGAAGCAGAATCCAAGAGAGCAGATAGTGATAAGCTCCTCGCAGGGGCTTTTGTGAGAGGGCTTCATTGCGTAGCCATGATTGACTACATTTTTGGCCATTGGCTGATTCGACATCCGGCCTCTGCCCTTGGGTTGGGGTCCAAAGTCTCTCATTGACATGGCAAAACCTAGTTCACCTTTAAGACTGCAGTGTTTTCAGGATCTGTGGATGAAGCCCAGAATACCTGGGAAACACATATTTGGTCAGATGAATGACCAAATATGTATTTCTTATGACTCATTATATATCACAAGTGTGCACCCCACTTGTGACTCTGTGGTCCGGTGAGTGAGTATGTCTGCTTCTCCTTGGGCTTGTCTCTGTGGGTGGAGGCATCACGTCTGCCTGCTGCCTGAACTTCTCTGGGTTGTCATATGGCGTAGAGCCGGAGACGTCGGGGCTTGTCCTCGCTCCCTCAGGGCCCCTCGCGGTTGGGGCTGTCTCTTGGGATGAAGCAGGTTCTGCTGGAGCTTGGTCCCCTCACCAAGATTAGCTACAAACACACCAACTTATTTATTTTAGCAAAATCAAAGTGTTTTTTTCCTTTGGAATGGGTGGCAGGGCCCCAGCATACCTAATATGTGTTGGCTGCCAGGATACAGGAGGGATACAGCATCAGCCCGGTTTAGGACGGGGTTTCTACACACTATGTGCCTTTTATGGACTGAACGTTTGTGCCCCCCCCACCTCAATTCTTACGTTGAAATCCTAGCCCTCAAGGTGGTGGTATTAGGAGGTGCGGTCCTCTCAGGTAATGAGGTCATGAGGGCAGTGCCCTCACAGTGGGATTAGTGGCCTTATAAAAGAAGCCCCAGAGAGCGCTTTCTGCCTAAGAGGATACGAAGAGAAGTCGGCAGCCTGCAGCCTGCGGGATGAGTCTCTGCAGACCCCAACAGTACTGGCGCCTTGATCTTGGGCTTGCGCTCCAGAGCTGTGAGAAGTAAATTTCTGTTGCTTAAGCTGCCGGGCCTGTGGTGATGTGTTGTGCAGCCTGAATGCGCTAGGACGGGGCCTCCTGGCAGGTGGACGGGGCTGGTGGGGATCCGGGCCAGGGCATGGGGAGAATCTGGGGGCGCACCACAGAGAAGCGGGGTCTTGGAGGCTGGAGTTTGGCAGGGAGATGGTCTAAAGGGGCTCCCGGGGAGCAGGAAGTGAGCAGGCGCTCTGGGGAAGGCGCATGCGGGGCAGGCTGGGCGGGGAAGGCAGACCAGTTCCGTTTAGCTGCGGTGGGAGGTACATGCAGGAGAGGCGTGGAGGACGGAGATGGAAATGAGGTCTGAGGCGGGGTAGTGCGCATCCTGCTAAGGACTTGGGGATTATGGGAGGTGTCAGCACCATGTGGGATGTTTCTAACAACATTTCACCTCATCTTTCTCTCCCTTTTATTCACAACATCATTTTCCTCATTTTTCTCTGACCTTGCCTGCCTGTCTGGGTGACCCTGTTTTGTCCTTGGCCTCATCTCACCCAGTCCAGGCTCCTCCCATCAAGACCGAGGGCAGCACCCGAAGCCCACCCCCCTCACGTCCGCATGCCTCCTCTCCCCACCTCCACGGCCATCCCCAGCTGCTAGGGCCTCCTCCGGGGACCAGGATAGCAGGCAGAGAAGGACTCACAGGTCCCGGAGTCCTGGACAGGCGGCATCTCCTGCTAGGCGGGAAGGAGACGACCTGAGGGACGGGGCCTGATCTGCCCGAGCTCCCTCCCTCCCGTCCCTAGTCTTCAGCTCCCTGGGACATTGCTCACACAGGGAGACCGCCCCCTGTTGGTTGGAATGCTCTTCCACCACACCAGGAGGTTCACCAGGGTGTTTCTTCTGATGTTTAACTCCTCCTGCAGCTTTTTGAAGCAGGTTCTTGGCGAAGTGTAGTATTTCTCCCCAAACTGCCCGCCTCCCCACTTGCCTCTGGCCTGTGAGGGCGCCCTAAGGTTCCCATCAGGGGCTGACCCTCTGTGGTGGAGGACAGCGCAGGGGCCTTGGGGCCGCGCCCAGTGATTCTGGGGTTGGATCGCAGCCCTCATTCCCTTTATTCTTTCAACACCGTGTTTATGCAAAGCTCCTGCCAAGTGAAGGGGGTTTGGTGCTGAAGAAGGGGGAAAGAACCTGCTCCCACGGAGCTTCCGTTCCATCACACAATCACCTAGTCACCTAGAAGGGTGAGCACAGCGTGGAAGGACGAGGGCAAACGGGTCCGATTTTGCCTTCACATTCATGGAAGTCTTTTCTGAGGAACTGATATCTAAACTGAGATCTGACAGATGAGAAAGCCTGGGCCAGGTGACATTCAGAGTCGGCTGGGGGAAGGGACAGGGCAAAGAAAGGCATCCCAGGCCGAGGAGAGAGCAAGAAGGAACTTCTCAGGGTTCGAGAAACAGCAGGGCCACCGTGGCCCGAGCAGCGATTTTGGGCAACTGGAATGGGCATCCGGGGAGACACAGCCATGGGCAGAATATGCTCGGCTGGTGGAAAGAGCTTAGACTTCAGCCACCAGCAGCCCCTGCCCGGCACTCCTATGCACGGAACAGCTGGCCCAGCTAGAAGCGGTGGCCCAGAGGCAAGGACTAAGGGAAGGCCAGGGTGGCTGGAGCACCGTAGGTAAAGGAGGATGTGTCAGGAGGTGAGCTGGGAGGGCAGACGGGGCCAGGGGGTCCTGGCTTCCTGACCAGTGGGGCGGAGAGGCTATGCGGGGGAGCTGGGGCCAGGAGTCACCCGCAGAGAGGGAAGGCGCCAGGCAACCCTGGGAGAGAGGAATGAAGACTGGAGCCGAGGCTGCCCTGAACTGTGAGGGCTCTGGTGGGGCACAGGGGAAGGGCCATACTCCCGGGCGTAGACCAGGGCCCCCGCCGGAGCTGCCAGGAGGAGAGCCGTGCTGCTCATGCTTCTCTACCAGGCCAGAGCAGGCATATGGTAGAATCCTTGGAGGGCCCAGGATACCAGTGTGAGACTGAGGGACCCTTTTAAGGATACCAAAGGCCAATGGGACTCAAGCTTGGGGGTTCTGACTTCCGTGTCCTCCTCCGCTTTGGCCCCAACCGTCACCTGCTAAGTCGACAAAGGCTGGGTGGGGTGGCTGAGAGCTGCATCTTCGCTGGGAGGTCTTTCTCTATGGATGACCAGCCATCCCTTCCTCCCTCTTTCCTTCTCCACCCCACCTGCCTCTGGGCTCAGCCTCCATGGGGTTCAATGTAGGGGTCTGAGGGCTTCCGCAGGCTAAGTGAGTCCCCTTCCCCGGGAGGCCACACTCAGAACATTTGGGGGCTGAGTCCATGGCTCTTTTCTCTTCTGAGGGGATGGGTTGGGAGGTGGAGCGTCTTCTCTGGAGTCGTCTCCTGTTCTGGAAGCTTTGTGCCCACTAGGGGGACCTCCCCTAGCTCAATGGACCCCCTTCAACCTCTGTCTTTAGGCCCAAGCAGGGGGACCCCTGTTTCTGAGGGGATCTCCTGGTGAAAGGAAGACAATTCACTGGAGTTGAAACTTGATTCTCCCTTCAAGTGGGGAGGTGACCCATGGTAGGAACAATGTGGAAAAGCAGATAAATTTTCTTTGACTTGGGATTTCTTCCTCCCCAGAGCTGGGATTCAAGAGCCCTGGATTCTGAGTTCCGGCTTTGTTATATTCATAGACCAACACACTGTCATTACTGGAAGACCTTAGGATTTTCATTTGTCATCTAGGGACTCCTTTCAACAGGATCGTGACAGAGATTAAGTGAGATGATACATGGCAAAACATATTTTAGACAATAACTTTCTACGGAGATGTGTGGGCTCATATTTCTGGGTCGGTCTGGGTCAGGCTGGCGCTGCATGCTCAGCAGAATGGGGCTGAGGACAAGCGGGAGCCGACAGGTGGCGCTGGATACCGGTTTGTGGGTCTGCATTTGCTTGGTGTCCCTTCTCACCGGGCCCCAAGCCCGCAGGCCGGCTTCTCTGCCTCGTCGCTGCTCTGCAGGTTGGTATGGAAAAGGGGGTACCGGGGGGTTTTTGACCTGAGGGTGTTGGGTGCCTGACTTCACAGCATGAATCTCAAAAGGTGAAGGAAGAGAAATTGAATGGGATGGGACATTACAGACATGAGGAGTGAGTCCTTTTAGGCCATTTCTCTTGTCCTTAACCTCCAGGTAAGATGACCATCACATTCAGGCAGCCGATCTACTCCAGACATGGGGGTGGAAACTGGCCTTTCCCACTAACTCGCTGTGTGATTTGATATCTGAGATGCTGTATCTGGCATCTAATGGCCAGTAGGTGAGGAGTGAGGCATTGAATCAATGCAGGGGCTGTCGTGGGCGTGCGGGCCTGGGAGCCCTGAAGGTGGCGCTGGCCTCCACCGGGTGGGGAGAGATGAGGGGCGTCAGAGCTCTGTGGGGGGGGTGCGCAGGTGTCTGCGTGTATCCTGTCAGAGGGGACGCTCGGGCTCTGGGTCACAATCCCTGAGCACATTACAAAAGCAGCAGGAGAAAAGGATGATATTCACACAAGTTTTTTCCGAGAGAAAATTAGAACTTTGGCATCAGCACTAGAACTGTCACAGAGCAGGGCCTTTCCAGGTGTCACGGCTCGTCTCTTTTCTTCTCCCCGTTCTCCTCTCGGCCTCAGCAATTAAAGAGACAGATGTTGACATAAATGGGGGTGAGGTGGAAGGTAGGAACATTTGTTCCATAAAAATTTTCATTACTTTATAACAGGGCCCAGGTTCAATGTTACTCCATATTATAGGGCCTGGGAAAGAATTAAATAAAAGACACAGCCCATGTATCTGGGGGTTGTGCTCAGTGACGTTTCATCGTCTATGATATGTGACCTCCATGATGACCGTGATGGGGCCAGTCTGTGTCTCCTCTCATATCCTGGTTATTCTCTATCCACCGAACTTCCCTCCCCTCCCTGCTGCAGATCTGTTCTCTGCCGTTCTCTGCACTGGTCTGGAAGGATGACCTTTGTGGGTTGCATCCCCTGGGCTCCCTCGTCCTCTAGCTTCTGTTGAGTTTGGCCAGTGGGAAACACTGGTTGGTGGAAAAGATCAGAGGGTGGGAAGAGGGAGAGGCCAAGGCGCTTGTTCTTCCTGCCTCCTCCCTGTTTCGGTGAGTGTGGTAGGTAGACTTCCAAGGTGGTTTCCCGCACACCCCACTCCCTGGTACTCACGCCCCTGCGGGACCCCTCTGCCCAAGTGTAGGCTGGATCTAGTGATTCACTTCTAACAAAAAGAATGGGATAGCACTTCTGAGATCAGGTTATAGAGGACTATGAGTTTGTCTTGTATACACACACCCACCCACATTCTCTCTCCGGGTTTTCTCGGTTTGCTTGCTGGGATTAAGTGAGCTGTTATGGCGAGGCCTGTGGAGAGGCCCACATGGCAAGGAACTTGGGAGCAGATCCTTCTCATTGGGTCTTGAGGTGACTACAGCCTTGATGACGCCTTCAGTTGCCGCCCTGTCAGAGGATTAGCTAAGCTGCACCTAGACTCCTGGCCTGTAGTAACTGTGAGACAAAGAATGATGTTATTTGGAGGTAATAGGTTTGGGAATAATTAGTTATGACCCCCCAGAGAATTATTGCAGCATGCTATGGCAATGGCTATGTTCTCCTATGATGATGGAGGCTTCTGTCTGATGGTTCCCAGCTCCACACCTCCAGCTCCTGAATGGTCCCAGGGAACATCATTTCCTCTCCCTGCTGCATCAGTGTCGGGGACGGCGATGAATCCCTGCTGTTGCAAGTCCTGACTTGCACCTCTGTAAATAATTTTTTTTTCTTTAAAGGGTCTCTTCAAAAAGTCCATCCGAGTAAGCCATCTGTTTTCTGCCAGGACCCTGACGGCTACACCCCACCCTGTCTGACCCATGCTGAATGTCTTTTCCATATTCCCCTCCTCTTATCCTGGGGCTGGAGAGGTGGAAGGGAGTACAAAGGGGAAAGTGACACAGACTCTTGGGGTCCACAGCATCCAGGGCACAGAGGTAAGTCGTGTCTGTGAGGGTCGCCTCACCCGGACTGCTGGCATCACACGGCTAGGCTTCTCCGCCGAGCTCCCGCGGGCTTTGCCCGAGCTCTGCCACACTCCCCTGGTGCCCTCGATCAGTCACCGTGGCCAACAGAGGAGGTGTGAAGGCAAAACAGTGGGGTGGAATTAAAAAAGAAAACTCCAATTCTACTTCTTTCACAAACACACAGCACGTAACATGTGCCAAACACCGTTCCCAGAGCTTTATAATTTTTAATCTCATTTAATCCCCATAACAACACAATGAGATAGGTACTCTTGGCATTTCCACTTTATAAATGAGGAAACTAAGGCAAAGGCAGGTTGAGGAACTAACCGGCTTATGATCATGCAGCTCGGAAGAGGCAGAGCTGGTTCTAAACATGGGCTTTCTGGCTCCGGGTGTCTATGCGACCGATCACAAGTCTGTTTGAATATTAAGTTCCATTTCACAATAAATATTGGGCCTTGGGAACATTAAATTTCTCTGGTCTTAACTAATCCACACTTGTGTTAACTGGGGTTCTCTATTTATTTATTTATTTTAAGGAAGAATCGGCTCACATGACAATGCAGGCGGGCAAGTCCAAAATCTATAGTTAAATCTGAATGCTGCCACCTGGAAAAGCCAGCAAAGAGCTCATGTTGCGGTTCAGGTTCAAAGGCCGTCTGCAGGCGGAATTCCCTCTTGCTCAGGGGAGGCCGGTCTTTCCCTCTATTCAGGATCTCAGCTCACTGGGCGAGGCTCCCCCACATTAAGAAGAGCGATCTGCTTTACTCAAAGTCCACCCCTATACATTAATCTCATCTAAAACCCCCCTCACAGAAACCTCCAGAATAATGTTTGAACACATTTGTCACCCAGCCAAGCTGACAGAAAAAATGAACCATCACAGTACCTTCAGCATTTTGATTCTGGAAGGTTTAGTGGACATCAGGTAGGGCCCAGAGGGAAAAAGACATGTTATGCACATCTTTAGAAAGCTTTTTCCATGTTGTGTACAACTTCAGAAAGCTTAATGTGAAGGACACTTGTCCCTGTTCCTGGTCTCACAGGTGAAGTGGTGAGCTCAAAGGAGCCTCGGAGCGCAAAGAGCTGGCCCTCCCGCCTGTGGTTTAAGCAAAAGGGATTCTCATGGCTCCCATGCGATCCAGCTATTTCGCTTGACAATGTCCAGACAGGAACTTGGAGCCACAGGCTAGGCTGCAAATTTTATTGCTTACAGAAGTCAGGCAGGTAACATAAATAAGCCAGGCAGGTCAAGTGTAAGGTAGACAACAGCACAGGTGCAATGATGAAGGACAAATGTCCCTCCGCCTCAGGGTGAGGGAGCCAGGAGAAAGTGGTAGAGCTGGAGTGAACTGCAGGGTGCCTGTCCCATCTGAAGTGGTCAGCTGCCCCGCTCTCAGGTTCTTCAAGGGAAATTGGAAATGTGGATTTCCACATGACATCTCCTGTTTTTCTTTCTTATTATGCTTTATACATTTTATGTCATTTTTTACTTTTTCTTTTGAAATAACTTCAGACTTACAGGGAATTTGCAAAAATCGTGCACCGTATCTTCACCTTCTCTTTGCAGGTCCACTGTGGACTGGAATCCCCAAATATTAACATTTGGTCATGTTTGCTTTATCATTCTCTTTGTCTTTGTCTCTTTCTCTGTGTTCCCTGAGTTTTTTTTAAGACTGGAGCTGAATTTTTAGTAGACATGACAGAAGAGCCTGCTAGAACTGGGCGTTCAGTTCTTGACTATCTTCATGATGGCAAATCCTGGTCCTTGTGGTTTAATTTTATCTTTGGAAACAAGTTTATTGGTCAGTCAGGACTTGGTGGAGGTTTCTTTTTCTGCAAACAGTGCTTCCAAATTTGCACTATCAAATCTTCCTTTACCATTTTTAGTGACATATTGAGCAGATTCCACATTTTTAGTTCCTTTTGTTTATTAGGAGTCCATCCAGTTTAAAACTTTACCTCCTTTCCTCTCTCTAGCAGACACTTAACTGGAGGGTACTTGAAATGGGGAGGGGTCTGGTACTGGGTCTCAGGAAGGTGGGACAGAGCAGGAGATCTTCTAAGGTAGCTGGTTACTGCTAATGAGGGAGAGGTCCTGATTTCCTTTTGGCTTGGTCTCCATTCACCTGCTCCTCTGGGGGCCTCCACTGATGCAGGGTGTGATGGTCTCCAGGTGGATGGAGTTCAGCTTCGCCCCAGCTCCCACCATAGCCTTGGAACCCCTCAGAGTGCAGTTCCTTGAGCCTTGCCAGCAGCCCACACCGCAACCCTGTCACCATGTGCTGCTTCTTCTCATCTGGCCTGGAAATCCCCGTGCAGCCTCTTGGTCTTTGGCTTCTCTTCTTCATGGGGACAATGGGAAATTCTGAATTCTCTTCCTAGCCCTACAAAGGCTTCAGGAGACTGAGGTGAGGGTATCTTCTTTATCTTCTTCTATGGGCTACTGTGGAAAACTTCCTGCCTCCAGAAACTTCAGATGACAAGCAGGCACCAGGGTCTCGTTCACTCACCGTGTGGCAGCAGTTGCTACAGGAACACTGGTATTCACTTTGATCAGCTTCCCGTCGGATATTTCCTGCCCCTTACAGTTACGTGTGGCCACGAGAGTGCGTTCATGCCAACATGTAGCCCAGACACACCGCCATGCACTCTGCTGCGCACTCCTTCCCCGCGTCTGAGGTTGGAGTGGTGATGCAGACGACAGGATGACCTTGTTGCCGGGTACTGAACATGGCAGAGCCATTGACAGCCTGAAGCCCTAAATGACTGGTGCTTGGACAGGACTGATGGCTGCCCGTAGCCTCCCAGGATATGAGAAAGCTACGAACCTCTACTGTATTGGGGCCATTATATTTTGGGTTATTGTTTATAGTTGTTTTGCCTTCCCTAACTTATTCCTGCTGCTTGGGGACACACTTTCCCCACAGAGCTCCAGTCTGGGCAGCTCCAGGTCAGCCTCGAGTGAGCATTCATCTGGGGAAGGTGCTGCCCGTCTCCTCTGGGGCTGGAACCTCCAATCAGTGAGTGATTCTCACAGTCCCTTGTTTGGCTTGGAGATGGGAGAAGCATCTCCCTTCTTCTTCTAAGGGGATGTTCAGGAGAAATCTTTTGGGTAGGAGCGGTGCCTTCTTCACAGAGCCCAGTGACGCTGATGATTGCATTTCTGTCCATCTCCACAGGGCAGGGAATGACAGTCTCGGGAATGATTGGGGTTGGGCTGGCTTTTCTGACTCTTAGTGTGTCCCAGGGTTGGGACGGGATGTAGGGCTCCAGATGTCAGAAGGTCTCCACGGAATATGGGGTGCTTACAATCTGTGGTATCAAGCTGTGTCCCTAGTGATAATTCCAGAGCCATGGAAAAAAGTCTCACTCAACACTGATGGACGGTAACATGGCATTAACCAGCTTGGGAATTAAGGCTCAGTCCCTGCAAACATGAGTGAGGAGGTGGGTGTGAATCCAAAACCTTTCTGGGGCCTGTGCTCTCTGGGAAGGCCGACTCTGGAGGCCGTGGCTCAGGGTGAAGGCCCCCATGGCAAGGAAATATTTATCTTTATCCTGGGGGCTCCCAGCCAGTGTTCCACCTCAGCTCTCCTCAAGGAAAACACATACATCCTCTAGGTCTGATGCTTTCAGTTCATAGCTGGTTTTTTCTTTTTGTTGTTGTTGTTTTTTTTCTTTTTTTTAGGTTTTAGGCTGCAGACGTAAAGCCTGGCGCTCCTGGGCATCATTTCTCAGTGTCTTGTCTTAGCCTTAGTCCTCAACATGAGTTTACTCCTAATATCATGATGGCATCTAGAATAGCCATAGAAAAGATAAGGGAAGGAGGTGGGAAGGAGAAGGAAAAGGAGAGGGACAGAAAGTTGGGGAGGGAGAGGGGACAGTGGGAGGGAAGACAATGTAAACGAAGCTCGAAGCCCCCATGTGCCAGCCACACCCCGTCCGTCCTCCTGCAAACTCCCAGAGCCCTGGAGGGCCTTACGCGGAAGTTGGCGGGATGGAGGTGGGTTTACTAGAGGCCAAGGATCTGCCCTCTTCCCCCACCTGGGCAGGGGTGAGAGGAGGAGAAATGGTGGGCTCTGCAGCGGGAAGGCTGGGGGTTCAGCCCCAGGAGGAATCTGTAGCAGACAACCCTGGTTGTTTGAATATGGGTGAGAGATTGGAGACACTTGAAGGCACCACGCAAGGGCATCTTCAGTGGGGAGGGGCTGGGGCCGTTCAGGTCTCACATATGGGATGAAGAAGAGGGCGTGGACCTGGGAGAGGGGTGGGGAAGCTTAGACTGGAGGCCACAAGTCCTCACTCTGGGACACATTCACCTTTACCCTTGGTTTTCAGAGCTTCCATTATAAGTAGTGCCAGGTTTTCCATCGCCTCAATGGCTTCTGTTCCCTCTTGGCCTTTTTCTAGCATGAATCCTGACTCAGGGCAGAAGGTCTGCTTTATCTGTAAGAGAACTCTCCCTCTCCCCCAGACTTTGGCTTTGCCGGGCAACCAACTGCTCTCTGTGGGGAGGCTGGTAGGCTGGTGCCCGCAGCACATTTCACTCCCCCAAAACCCTGTGTGTAGGAGCTGCACCAACCGCTGCCCAACCACAGGAGTCTGGGCCTATGTGTATCTGTTTCCTGTGTTTACGCCTGAAAGTGAGACCTTGGCAGGCTGCCCCTGGAGATCCTGCTGTTTTATGCATCTGAATTTAAGACCCTGGCATTGACAAAGAATACAAGGCTGGATCTTTGCTTCCTCGATGGTTTCGGTGTCTTTTTGGCTAACCCTGGGGTTTCTGCATTTGTCTCTTTGGCTGGGGGTGCCTGCGGGAGCTGCAAGAGGTGAGGGGGTGGAAGGAGGAAGTAAACCCTCGGCTGCTCCCAGGGATGGTGCTTACTCCCTTAGGCCTTGCTTTGGGTACAGTCACTCTCTCCTCTGTCTTTCAGGTCTTTAGCATCTTTCAAGTCTTTTCCTCCTGCCTCAGAGGCACTTCCCTCTTCTTTAGTGCCTTTTCCTAGAGTGGATGATGAGTCAGAGAGAAGAAAAGTCATGTTTGCAAGAAAATCACATTGCTTTAAAGAGATTTCCTCTCCTCCCATGACTTTTCTTCCCCTAAACCAACCCTGTAGCATGGAGAGGTTCTGCTGAGGGCACTGACTTCTCCTTAATGGGAATGTTGGTGGGCCAGGATGGAACTGTGCAGCATAGGGCAAAATCCTGTGGGAGGAACTTGAGTGCTGGTGTGGGAGGGATGAAGCTCTGACGGAAGGGAGAGTCCTGCCTCACACAGTCATGGGCACCTGGAGGTATTCTCAGGTTCTGTGGGGATGAGCGCTGCCTGCTTGTCACATGTGTCCACGTGGCCCCCTCCTGCAGACAACTGCCCAATTTATGGCATGTTAATAGTGTGGGTTCTGGCATGCCTCATCTATAAGTACCCAGGCCTCTCTGGAGAAGGTTTTGTCCCTTGGAGCACTGGTCCTGAAGGTAGGTTCCTTCTGGCAGACACGTGGAGCGGTCATTAATCATGTGCCCTTTTCTGGCACTGGTAGCCGTTGCCTTCTCACCCTATGCAAGGAGTTCCCTCCCTATGCATGAGAGCAGCGTGCAAGCTCATCTAGTCAGCCACTCCTGGACTCTGAAAAGTCCAAATAAAATCTCATGTCCGGAGTGCTGTCTCTGGGTCTTTTTTTTTTGGTCTTTTGAGTGCTTTGCCATCGCTTCTTGCCCACTTGGGCCTGTGATCAGAATTATGATCTCACAATCTGATCTCACAGATCTTTAACCATGGCCATTTTAAAGTCTTTTATCATTTACAGGGAGATTTATGGAGAGATGTGACAAGATCCAGTTTCTGATAACCCTGAGATTATATGGCTGAACTGGGTAAGAATTTCTGGAACTAGTGGAAAAACTGGATTCTAGTAGAAAAAATTAATTACAAGGGACTGACTAAACTGAGAAAGATGATTTTAGTTTTTATGGCTTTTTGTTTGAAACAATGCTGATTAAAAAAAGAATGTTTTGCTTTTCCAGATTTAAGGAAATGTTTTCTGTTAATCTGTATCTTCTAGCAATTTGGTAAATATACCTTTATAAGCAGAATTGAAATATTAATCCTTATCTCTACCTGATCTCTCCAGAATTTGGAAGCTCTCATAGAGTATTTTTACATTTTTATGGAAATATATTTATTTGCATAAGTTCAGTAAGAATCTGTTCTCCTTATAATAGGATACAATTGAAAACATTGGTTATGTTACCAAGGCTTTGACTGGAATGTCGTATTTGAGAGAGATATAGACTCAGATACAACCAGACAGCTTTAAGGAATGAAGATGAACCTTGTGGGGCCAATGAAGCTCTTGGAAGTGTTCAGCCTGGTACGTTGCTTACAGAGCATCCAGCAGCCTCACCAGGTGAGTAAAGATCACTTCCTGGTGGGTTCAGGAGCCTCGGGATATTTTGGGGACCTTGAGAAGAGGAAGTAACCCAAATCATATAGGGTTAGCAAGCAACCTTTGATGACAAGGTCCTTGGTTTGGCTTTCCTGGTCTCGAAAGGCTTTTTAAAAAATTCAATCTGAGGTTCTTTATGAAAAGTTCCAGTAAGGCAGATTTTTTTTTTTTTTTTACAATTTATTTTATTTTAGTATCATTAACCTACAATTACATGAGCAATATTGTGATGATTAAACTACCCCCTTCATCAGGTCCCCCCACCAACCCTATTACAGTCACTGTCCATCAGTGTAGTGAGATGAGAATCACTACTTGTCTTCTCTGAGCTGTACAGTCCCCCCCGTGCCCCCCCCACCCTATGTCTGCCAATCGTAATGCCCCTTTTACCCTCTTATCCCTCCCTTCCCACCCATCTCCCCAGTCCCTTTCCCTTTGGTAACTGTTAGTCCATTCGTGGGTTCTGTGAGTCTGCTGCTGTTTTGTTCCTTCATTTTTTTTTTCTTTGTTCTTATACTCCACATATGAGTGAGATCATTTGGTACTTGTCTTTTTCTGCCTGGCTTATTTCACTGAGCATAATACCCTCCAGCTCCATCCATGTTGTTGCAAATGGTAGGATTTGTTTTTTTCTTATTGCTGCGTAATATTCCATTGTGTATATGTACCACATCTTCTTAATCCATTCATCTCCAGTAAGGCAGATTTAAAAGCGTCTATATAGTCATTCACTATACTTGTTGCACTTAAATGAATAATTGGGCCAAGTTTGTTGGACTTAATTTGCAAGCAAATGATTATCTTTGATACAAATGAGGGTGATTTTAGAGAGAAAATAATTATTTCATTAACACATTTTGGGGTATTAGATTCTAGGCCTGATTAATTGTCTTTGAGGGTCTTCTGTTGTTTGCCTGTAAACTGGGCTGGACCCTAAGTTCTTCTCATTTTCCCAAATATTTGGCTATGATTCTCCAAACTAATGTTTCCAATTTTCTCCCATCCTTTTGGCCTAGGATCATGAAGAACTAATACTCTTCTTTTTTCCCTGAAGCCCTGAAGCTAAAACAAGGTGACTTGATATAGATTTCAGGGGAATTTCCGCAACAGCCCGTGTTTAGATAATCTTCATGCCTGTTGCTCTATGGGCAGAAAGGTCCCCAGAGACGTTCAGACTGCGAACCAGGAAAACACGCTGGATTGCGGCTGCCTGCGCTCACTCTGCCTGAAGGGGCTTGGAGACTGACATCTCAAAATTGTCTAATTGGCAGCACTCAGGACTCAGATACTGGGTTTCTGATTTGCTCTGACTGTTAACCTTTGTTTTTCTTTTGTCTCTGTAAAATGCCTCTTATTAACTACTTGATTGTTTGTGTAGTACAGGCCTGACTCTGGGGGCTCACCTGTAAGACTACTTCCTGAAACGAGACACACTGGTTGACTGAACTGACCCATTCTCAAGACAGAGATTGCTTCAAGGGTGGGACTGGAGGGGTTTAGAACAAACACTGGGACTTTCTATGCCACCCTATCTGGGAATTTCAAGGTTGCCAATATTTATGGGAATGAAGCCTGGGTACCTGAGTTCATTTTCAACAGTAGGTCTCCTGTTTTCATTCCTCAACCTCCTGTCTTTATCCACTGTCAGCAGGAAGTAGCTAAGAATGATCTTCACCCCAGACCCCATGACTGAGGAATTACAAAACAGGAGGACTTGAACTTGGACACGTATTTCTTTATTTGCTTATACCTTCACTAGGCTCCAATCCATTAGTGCGAGGCACTTTTCAGTATTCCCACCTTCCTTTCACCACTCCTTTTCCTCTGTTGTGCTCCCCATGGTTGCTGTGGTTTGTGGCCGCAGGGCTCCTCCATGTGTCGGGCTCAAGAGGACCCGCTGAGGAATGACATGATAAGACTGAAGGGCCATATGGAAACATGGGGGATGGAGTATGGGGACAACACTGCCAGCTTGTGACCTCTTGTCCAGTGATAACCATGTGTCCGCATGGGCCTCTCCTTTGGGCGACTCGCCTGGTTTATGGTATGTTAACAGCTTGGGTCTGGCCCACCTCATCTTTGGGAATACTTGGTATCCAGGCCCCTCTGGTGCAGGTTTTGTTCCCTGGAGCACTGGTCCTGAAGGGCAGGTCCTTCTGGCAGACAGGTGGAATGGTCATCAATCGTGTACCCTTTCCTGGCACACACAATAGTCTTTGTCTCCTCACCCTGTGTTAGCAGTTCCTTCCCCGTCCACGATGGTGTGCAGCCTCGCCTTGCTGGCCGCCCCTGGATTCCCTGCACATAAGTCCCAGTAAGTTGTCGTGTCTCCACCACCACCTCTGGGTCTTTTCTTGTCTCTT
The DNA here is from genome assembly GCA_029783875.1 of Phataginus tricuspis. Lineage (NCBI taxonomy): Eukaryota > Metazoa > Chordata > Mammalia > Pholidota > Manidae > Phataginus > Phataginus tricuspis. The sequence continues at coordinate 1,211,083 of JAQQAC010003639.1, read as the reverse complement.
GAGCACTTTCCCATCTCAGACAGAATATCGGCTACACAGGGCCCGCTGCTTTCTGACACGTACATCAAATATTTCTGTTACCCTCCCCAGACTGAGGCTGCTCATAACACCCCGAAGAGAATGGACTCATTCTCTGACTCTCTTTCATGCCTTGTGAGATGCTTGAGTTTCAAAATTAGAAAGGAAGGGGCGTGGCCTGGCCCTGGTTATTGCACGGTTTCGGGACCTGGCCCGCCATTCCTCTGTTTTTGGTCACAGCATCAATGGAGCCCAGATGCACTAGACATAGCATAAGAAACTGAGGTTATAGCTTTGAGGAACACAGACAGATTTCTTGGGAAAGCTGGCTGTCCAGAGGGATTTGGAGAAATTAACATAATTGCGGGAACAATGATTTAACTACATTCATGATGGAGCTAGGCAGGAAGGATACAGGAGGCAATAAAATGAAAAGTAGGGACTTAATTGTTCTGGAGCTTCAGTAAGGCTGCTCCGAGGGAATCCACTGACACAGGGAGGTGAAGGGGCGAGCACCGCAGACCGGCCAGGACGAGTTGACAGTGGTGGGGAGAAGAATGCGGTGGGGAATGGACAAGGTGATAAGAATCCAAGAAGGTGGGAAGTGGCTTGGCTCATTGGTGGGGCGAAGAACGGCTGAGCGTCTGGAGCCGAGCGGGCAAGCCCAAGGTGGGGAAGATGCGGCCGCAGAGCTGGGCAGGGGCCAGAGGAGGCCCGGCTTCCTCTTCCCAGTGGGCACAGGCCCCTGTGTGGAGAACCTAGTGGGAGGCAGTGGTGGGCCGCAGAGACAGACTTGGGAGAACGGCTTTGGCCGGGGAGGGGAAGAAGGGAATGAGGGGAGGGCTGTCTTCTGGGGGCTCTAAGGATGGTTCAGGAGAAGGGCTACACTCACAGGCATAGCCCAGGGCCCCGGCCAGGGCCACAAGGAAGAGGACAGCTGTGAACCTTATTCTTCCGTGTGCCAGAGAAGGTGTACCACACCGCAGAGTTCTTGGAGATCCTGGGATCTAGCGTGTCAGTATTGTCTCTCTGGGCCTCTTTCAAGGATGACAGGAACCGATGGAACCAACTTTCCAGTGGTGAGTTCTCTCCTCCCACCTCAGAGCCATCTGTTAAGTCAACAAAGGCTGGCTGGTGCTTGCCTTCCCTGCAGGTCGGTCCTGGACAGCAGCTCTCTCTGCAGCTGGCTCTGTCCTGATGGGCAAGCGGGCAGTCTGGACATGCCTCTCCTCTCCCCATTCCACCTATTATCTGACCTGCCATCTCTGGTGACACCTGGGTCCTGGGGGAGACTGTGAGAGGTCTCTGGGGAGGGCCTTGGCAGGAGGGCTGTGTCCAGAAATCTCTCCCTCTGTGTGGAAGCAGGGATGTGACCAGGCCAGACACAGCCTCCTCAGGAGAGTGGAGCGGCTAGGGCTTCCTCAGAGCCGGCCAAGCCCATCCCAGGCGGTGGCCCTCAGGGTGTTCAGAGGCCCCTTCTCCCTAAATCTCAGAGATGCTGGGGCAGTCACCGGGGGTCTTCATACTGTAATCAGGGTTTCCCAGCCTCTATCGACCCTGAGTAAAGTGTCTTCAGTCCCACCTAATGATTCTCAAAGCCAGAAAATTCATCCAGTAAATAGGCTAGAGGAAGTAGTCAGTTCTCAGCTTGCCCTTCAGGTGGGGTCGTGGGGCCAGTAGCATGGATGATCCAGATCAGTGGAAAATCCAGCGATGCTCTTTCTGTGTCAGAACCTTCCTATGGACCTGTGTTTGCTTTGGGATGACAGACGCAGCCATGGCGATGTGGGGCCGTGACTCGACTTTTGTGCGCTGTGTGGCTTTGCGGGAGGCAACCTGCTTGTCTTACTTAAATTGTTTTTCATTGGATGATTGGAAAGTATAGTCACTGTCATTCAAGTTTATTGAGGAGTATGTGTGTCAGGATTGGCCGTCTTCCTCCTCCATCCATTCCCTGACCCAAGGTGGAGAGCAGAGGATAATGTGAAACCTTGGGTTCTGGTCCTGACAAAGCCAGTGACTCCCCTGCGACATCTTCTCTGCCTGCAGTGGGTTCCGCCCTTGCCCGTTTTGTGGAGCTGCTGCAAAAACCAACTGAAATTTGTTTCCTTAGATGTTCCCTCTGTGCTGGGCCCAGATTGACAGAGATGAGTAGGTTGTGGTGTTGTCTTGAGGGATGCGCGGTGGGCAAGGGGCCCGGATGGAGGAAGAGACAATTCGCATACAGTGGTAAAAGCAGGAGACATCACATCCTAGAAGGAAAAGCCTGCCCCGCCTGGTCCTCAGGGCTGGGGCTGACGTTCTGCCCCACCACTTGGCAGGGAGTGATTTTGGGCCTGTCACACCATCTCTCCGCTTCTGTCTCTGCAGGTGCGGAGTCATCCAGGGCCCTTGCGCAGCTGAGATGGGAAAAGCCCAGACGGGTAAATGGGGAGAGGCTGCTCCTTGGGCTCAGAAGCCCCTGCTGCCTCGGCAACCTGCTCTGTTCAGCACTGGGCTTGGCTGATTGTAGCCTCTCCTGGCTTTCTCCCTTCCACATATAGACGTCTTAAAAACAAACAAAATGCTTCCTTTACACTTTGCCTTTCTATCTTCTCTCCAACCCTTCTACAACCAAGTTTGAAAAAAACTCTACCTTGACATCCTCATTTTATTTTATGTTTTGTTACCTTGTGATGCTCTCACTACCGCCCCTGGAACAGAAAGAATCCTTTCCACGGTATTCAGTACACTCTCTGCTTTCCAGCCTGGGGTTTGTGGCCTGCTAACCACTCATCTTTACAAACGCTGGGATGTGTTTCTCTCTCCCCCTCCTTTTGTTGGCCATCCTTCACCCCCTTCTGACTCACCTTTCCTGCCCCTTGGATGTTCTCCGGGGTTCCATTCTCAGCCCTTCCCTCCCTGCCCCTCACGTGCTCTCCTGTGTGACTCACTCGTGGAGTCACCTTATGACCCCCCACCTCCGTCCACCCTGACCCCTGGCCTGCGAGCTGACACCCACCAACTGATGGGCAATAGCAAAAGCTCCTTAACCCCACAGCCCGCACACCACCTCGCCCAGCTTCCCCCACCTCTTCCCCATCACCTGCCGGCCCTCCTCCACTGCTGTCTGTTTCCAGAGCACCAGCATTTACCCAGTCGTCTCAATAGACACCTGAGAGTAAGTTCACGTCTCCCTTCTCCCTCCGGGTCCTCTGTTACAAGACGCAGAGGCCTCTCGAGCCTCCCTCCATTTACATGTTGCCCTTTCGACGTTTCCAGGGCCTCACCTTTTCATACCTCCACTGAAGATAGAGGCTCTTAACTGATTTTCCCTCAGATAGTTTTACTTTCCACATACCCACTGCCTGAGTGGTTTCCAGTGCACGACCTCTAACAGAGCCCACGTGACCTCTCATGCGAGCGCACCTGTCCGCTCCTTCACTCCCCACCCCTCCTTCCTCCCTCATCTGGACTCTGCTTCAGTTGTATCAAGTTTCTTTCAATTTATCACATAGATTTTGTCTTGTCTTGTCTCTGCCTCTTCACGCATTTCCCCCGTGCATTGTCTCTAAAGGCCTCCTACCATTAGATGCCGTGGCTTCTCCCTGCTCCCCCGCCAAGATCCAGCTCTTGATCACCTTCTTCCTGGGTTTCCCTGGCTTTCTTGCCCTCCTTCCTGCCCCCAGTAGGTTAGGCCGGAGCTCTGGGCCCAGTGCTGTTATGTGTTTTGTCTGCTGCTTGTTTGCGTCGGTCAGCCTGTCCTGGGATTGTCTGTGCAGTGCTGTGTCTCCTGCCCTAGGCCTTGGGCTGTGCAGTGCAGGGGCCTGTTTAATTTGTCTATGCGCCCCCAGCCCGAGTCAAGATGCCTGACACACAAAGAAGACAGTATGGCGACGTGAGAATAATTGGTGGCACTACGTGTCGTCAGGATTTGGGCTGAAGGGATGTAGAGCTGGCGGATTAAGCTCAGACTGAATTAGTAACAATCTGTTTGAAACTGTCGATTTCACTTATATACCCAGGCACTTGTTTTGACGTACACTCTGCTGGAATCACTGTGGGGTCTAGTCAGTGGACACAGCCTGCTATCCCCCTCTCTCTGTCTTGCCAGGTGGGCTTGTGCCTGTAGAAACCAGGTGATTCAGGCCCTAGAGGCTTCCTTGGGTCCAGAAAGAGCTTGTGATTCCTTAAAGGTGTGGAGAGCCCTTCTGGGGTTCCGTGGTGACGAGGGCTGGCACTGGGCTTCAGATTCCTAAGTGGTCCATATGGGACTCTCCAGGAAGGGCCCTGGGACAGGTTAAGATGTGGGGAGTGTTTGGCTTGGGAGAGAATGGTGCTGTCGGGTGTAACTGAGGGGACTTCAGAAGGAAGGGTCCGGTAGCTCGTGTGGTCCAGGGAATAAAGTGGAGAGTTGGGGGTAAATCAATTCTCATGTTAAAGGTGGATGAGGAGGCCTTTGTGAGAAGTGGGGAGAATTCAGAGGAAGGTAGGTTGGCGTGGTGTGTGTGTTTTGCGCATGTGCCGTGGTGCTGTGGGGGTATGTGTGTATGTGGCGTGTGGTGTGTGTGTGTGTCTGAGCGGGAGGACTATGTAGGCAGAGGAGGATACTGTATTCATAAGCCCAAAGTCATCGTGACAGGTCGTTACACAGTCAACAGGAGTGGGTCTTGCTGTTTGCACAAGTCTTCCCGGAGGAAAGCAGCCCTCAGGCTGCTGGAATCAGCACTGCCAACAGCGGCCTCCGCACCTCCCCACCCCCTGGCCTCCCTCCACTTTCTGGGCCTCAGAATTAAAGAGGCAGCTGCTTCCAGAGTGGTGGTGAGGGGTCAGACGTCTGTGTGGTAAAGACTTTTTATTCCATTAGTTTAAAACAACAGGCTTTTCATGAGTTTAAAACAGCCCCGTGATGATCTGTCACCAGGCTGAGGCTGTTACCTAATGTGGAGAGCGGGGAGGCATGGGAAGGGGGCTGGCTGGGGGGATGCCCCGAAGGCTGCAGTTCCTTTTTCCCTTGGCTGCAGCTGAAGACAAGCACGCCCCAGGCTCCGGGCTGCTTGGGGGTGATTGTTCCGGGATGGCTGGGAGAACATCCTGCTGGTTGTCGGGTGCTGACCTGAGCCTCCCCCTGTCCTGTGTGTTCCTTCCCTTCTGCTCTGTCCGGGTGCAGAGCCCTACCCTCGGCGGGGGCGGGAAATGTGGGATACAGAGCTGGGTGACCCTTCCTTTGGAGATAGGAGTGAGGCTTCCTGCATCTAAGGTGCCTCTACCTGGTCATCTCACAGTGACCACCCTGTGGCTTCACTGGTCTTTCTGTCAAGCACCCGTGGGCGCTGTGGTAATGAGTCGTTTCCCCGAGCAGATGCAAGCTGACCAGTCACCTCAAGCAAGCACTAGGTCTGACCAGAGGTAAACTGGCTAGATTTTATATGTTTGCCAAAGTCTTCCAGTCAATGTGCCAGGCCTTGAAGAATCTCAGAGTGACATATCATGTACCTCTGAAAGGTGAGTTAATATTTGGAAACGGTCAGCTATCGCTAAGAACCAAGGGTGAGGAAAAGGTGGGGAGCGGTCTGGACAGCCTGGTCAGTTTGGGTGCTTTGCCGTAAGGCGGCCTCTCCTGGCCAGCTTCTGAACTGGTTCTGAAAGAGTTCAAAAGAGGAGACAATTCTTGAGCATTGGAAGTCCCTCTGGGATGTATACTGCTTCCAGGTGACTCGTTTGAGGAATGTGGTGCTTATTTGGAGGGAGAGCTTCTGGTTTATTTGAGACAGATATGTTCTCTCTTTATTACCATCAAGCTGGGACTTGGCCTCAGCCAGGTCTTTGGAACACTTAGTCCATTCTGAATTCCTTTATCCTGACAGGATGGAGAGCTGAAGAGTCAACAGACCTTGGGAAGTTGCAGGGGAGAGAATTAATTTTTCGAGACTTTCTGGACAAAGAGGCCCTGGGGAGAGGAGATGGAGGTGTGGATCTTCAGAGCTAGGGACTTGTTAGTATGAGGCTTGGAGGCAGAGTTGGGGCATACGAACTGAGTGGAATTGACTTAGGGGACCCTTAAAAATAGGGGATTAACAGAGGTGAGCAGGGCAGCTGGCAGACAGCTATGGTAAATTGTTACAATGGCGTTTCAACAGGAGGAAGGGAGATCATCTTGGTTGCCTGCCATTCCTGCCTCTGGGTAACTGGAGCCGGTTCTAAGGTCCTGAAGCAGGCTGAGTGGGTCTGGGTCCTCCCCAGCTGCCAGTCCTTGGTATGGACCTTCTTAGCCCCAGAGGTGCTGGGGGTTGGCCGGCTGCATGGAGAGCCAGTTTCCTCACGGACATGACCTGCACAAGTAGGATTTTAAGTTCTTGTTAATTCATGTGTGAGTCTGGGGTATTGTGGGGCTGGAGGGTGAGGAAAGGAGTTGCCAGTGAAGTTTGCAGGAGGCACTGGTCCTGTTTTTTGCTCAGATTCTAAGAACTCCAGGAGGCCACTGTCCTGAGATGCCCCCGATTAGCCACAAGTCCTGGCTCCCTCTGGTCTTCTGTCCTGGGTAGAATTCCAACCTCTTCCCTGCTTCTTGTTCTGAGTTAATGGCAAGGAAGGGGCCTGCTGGGTAAGTGGGAAATTTAACCTCCTCAGGGTCAAGTGTCTCTAAGCCACTTAGAGGAAGAGGCTCTTAAGGAGAAGTCATTCCATCCACACGCGTCAGACTGGCCGTGAGAAGGGACGCCACTGGGCCAGGCTGAAGGTGTAAGGGGAGGGTGAGCAGGTAAAACCCTCCTTTGGCCTCTGCCGTATACTGTGAGTGTGGAATTTCTGCTGTGCCACGTAGTCTCTGTTTCCTGCGTTTGCAGTCCAGTTTCTCAGTGCTGAGACAGTGGGGAAGGCTCTAGCTCTCCCTGCCTGTCTAATAGTTATTTTACACAGTAAGTAAGCTTGACCCGCCTCACTGGGAGAAATGCAACCTCCTTGCCAATATCTGTGTGGATTCCCCCAGCTTCTGCCCGTTTGATCCTTTTCCCTTTGATTTCCTCTTCTTGCTGGATTAACAGTATCATTTGCGTCTTGATTCCTTGAGCTGTTCTTTGTGCCCTGAATTCCCTCCAATATGGGATACAGTTCCTTTATGATTTTCTCTGAGCACCACCAATACAAGGTTTTTGTCTTCGCTGAAAATCTGGGATTAAATTCCAACACAAAAAAACCACTTTAATGGTGACTATCAATCATCTGTGTTCCCAATTCCTTTGGCCCTGACTGCCACGGGGAACTTCACATCTTTTGTTGTTAAGATTTTAACTCTCTCGGGGCCACATTCTCCTTCTCTCCCTCTGCCCCTTTCCCTAACTTGAGGTTACAATTTATCTAATTTACTCTTCATCTGTTCACTCAGTGAATGTTTACTGAGTACCTACCATATGCACCTTTCTGACCACTGGCTGGTTTAACTAGTTTACTTCTCTTTGTTTCCTGCACCCATTGGACCCCTACCTCTTTCCACTGAGAAGGCACAGCTGACACCAGGCCATGCCAGTCTTTTGATCAAGAGTGTAGGTCACATACCTCAGTCAGAGAACAGATTTTGTGTCCTGTGATAAACCATGACTCTGTGAGGCATTGTCCTCCTATCCAGACCCTTTATCCTGTGAGTAATCCTTTATCCTTTATCCTAGTGAAAAGGACCTTGTCTCTGACCAATGCCCATGGCTGCAGACGATGATATAATGCCCCTCGCAGATACAATAATCATGTGAGGAACTGTTGTTTTTCTACCAGTGAAATAAGGAGCAGACCAACTGTTACTTCGCCGTTTTCCTTCACTTCTGTGTGTCTTTTTCAGAGAGCTCAGCTCTCCTAAAGGAATTCCTTATAAACACTGCAAATAAAAATACTTTATTTTAAACGTTCAGATTTGCCCCTGAGGCTTCTAGTTTTTTCTTTTGCTCTCACCCAAAGGTCCTTTCTTTTGACATTATCCAAAGCCACTGAATTATTCCCTTATGCCCCAAAAAATCACACTGGATAAATTATACCATTATTTTGGAGGGCAGGAGGCCTCCACATAACAGCCTGTTATTTTTGTTGTAAATTATTCTGTAATAAGAATCATGTAACTTGGTTTGCATGTATGAGGAGGGCCTGGGGATAGGGAGGAGGTTCCACCTGAAGGTCCGGGTAGCGCCCTGGACAGTGGTTGACACTCAGGTCCTTGCTGGCTCGGACACAATGAGTCTGAGTGTCTGGCACCCTCTTGTTTCCTCTATCCCACCCCCTCCCACCACTGACACCAGCTTTTGGGGTGACTGGCACACAGAAACCAGAACTGGCTAGCTGACCCTAGATCTTATGAATTTATGGGAGGCAGCACTTGACTATGAAGTCAATACGCTTCTAGGTGGCAGAGTGCAGAAGCTCTCTAGAATGAACTTGGCTGGGGACCAGGGATGTTCAGCATGCAGGTGGGGCACCTGCTGATTTCTGCAAGTTGTTTCAGGAGCACCAGCAGCCAGCTTGCAAGGCAGAAAGTAGACAGGAGCAGCCTGTGAGCCCTGGCAGTGAGCACCCCCGGTAGGGTCAGGATTATGTTAGCTTGGCTGCTTGAATCCTTTTATTTATCTTTGTTGTTAATTCCATTTATTCTCCTTAAATGAAGTCATGCTGAACGTTCCAGACTACTTCTGCCAGGCTAAATGAATTAAACAGAGAGTATTTTTCCCTGCATGAGCCAGGGAGTATGTCAGGGGCCAGCACGTGGTGGTGACATTCTCCAGAACAATTCACAGGCAGATTCTGGTCACCTGACCTGGCTATCTCCCCTCTTTCTTTCAGCTTGAAACTCTTAGCATTTCTGAGTTTAGAATTAAGAAAAGAGGACAGTTTTTGCATTTAGGGAACATTTTAAGACTGTTTTCAAAGAGGGTCAGGGGTGTGGGACTAGAACTAGCAAGAAAACTAGCCTTGTAGGACTGGAGCACCTGTAGAGAACAGGAGTGGGAGGGGGGGACCCCAGGTAGTTCTTGTCGGAGCTGTTGGCTTGTTGTGGGCCTGGCTGGGCCTCTCTAGGGCTCTGGCCTGGGTTTCCGTAGCCAGTAAGCCGAGTCGCCTGGTACTAACCCCTTTCCCTTTGTCTTAGAATGTCTTTACTTTTGCCCAGCTGATGCTTACAAGCTGTGCGTTTCTTGCCCCTGGTTATATCACGTTAATGGGAAGTGTCCTGCCACGTGTCTGATTCACCTTTGGTCTGTGAGTGTCACTCTCTGGGGATCTTTTTGCCTAACGGCTGGGAGAACCTGAATCCTCACCGCTTTGCCACCTGCTCATGGGGGCTCCCTGGAGAGCTACCACCCCGCCCTCTGCTCCCGCCTGTGTAAGACAGGTGGCCCTCATTAGAGCCCTCTCGGTCCCTGCCAGCCATACCCAGCGCTCTCTGGCTGGTGCAAGACTGCCGGAGACGTGGAGGCTGGAGCCCTGCCTGAGTGGGAAGTTGCCTTTCCAGGGAGGATTCCGATCCATGCTCTGGGCTGCCCGTGTTCACACTGCCTTACCTCTGCCCCTCTTCTCCCAGCCCCAGCACACTTCTGTCTCAGAGACAGAAACACTGGGTTAGGAAACATTTCTACTAGCTTTATGTGTTTTCTGTTTCTACCAGGTCCCCAGATCCATTCTCCAGATGTGGAGGCTTCCCTTAGGATCAGAGTTTGTTGGGGGAGGCACCTCCCAGCAGGATCACGAGATCTGTCTTGACAGTGCCAGCAAATTCTGGACAGCAGAGGGGCTGTGGGAGCAGCCGGATGGTCCCAGCTGCCCTGCTTTCTCTCCAGAAGTCGTCTCAGGCTACCCTGCCTTTAAACCAGTCTCTCCCTCATCCAGCTCCGTCCAGCCCGCCTTTTCATTTTTATAATTCCACAGTGCACTGTGCGGGGAAGGTACTTGGTGTGTGTTTGTCAAATGAATAAATAATGGAAATGAACATAAATCTCTTCTTGGTTCCTACCTTCTACGGACAATGGACCGATGCCCTGGCCCCCGACAGTCACCTGGGCCTCTCTTCAGCTTTGCTGGCCTACTGGGGTTCCCCCGAGGGCCTGCAGCTTCAGGCAGTGCTGAGTATGGAGCACATGCTGAGTCCGGAGCAGCAGCCTTGATCACTGCTTCAGTTTTGGGCAGGTTCTATTCTTTATTTGACTAAATCTCAGGGAGCTTCACCCAACTTCAAGAATATCCTGAGAAGGACACAAACAGAGAGTTAGCGAGCCTCGGGCCGGGACCATGAGTGGAGGAAAGGTGGGGATGCCCCCTACTGTATCAGATGGGAGAATAACTAAGAAACTGAGGTTTGGAGGACATGGGATGTGGGCCAGCATGTCCTTCTTCTGTCCAGGTGGTGCTGGGGCTCAGCATTGGGGTGAGGCCTGATGGGAAGGAGGGTGGGGACGTGGCCTGAGCTCTGTAGTCTGGTCCCTAGCAGGGGAAGCCAGGCTGCTGAAAATCAGAGGGTATACCTTCCCTAATAAGGAATGTATCCAAGCAGCATGCATGCCATATTGTTAAGGGCACTGAAACACCGATTCTCTGAATTCCACGGCCTCCTGTCTATCATCATTGTCACTTCTCAGGTCCAGGCCACTATAACTCTTGTTTTTACTATGAAAACAACCTTCCAGCTGTTATCTTTGCCTCTAACTTTCTGTCCCCCATGGTTTTGCCAGAAAGAGCTTTTGACAAAGCATATTAAGTAATATCAGCTTTCACTTTTAAAATCACTGTCAGCCCATTACCTGCAGGATGAATTCTAAACTCCTTAGCATGGCATTAAAGCTTTTAAAAACTAGCCCCCTTTTTAGGGGATTCTGGGAAAATGGGGCAGCTGTGGCATAGATTTTGACTTTTCTGAAGCACCGTGTAATGACAGAGTAACTAGACAGCAAAACTCCAAACTCATGAACAACATTTACAACAAAGCTAGGTGACAAGCCTCTTCACAAACCCCCCAAAACAAAGAGCTGAAGGCAAGCCACCCCCTGACACAGTGAGCTGTGTCTGTGAGGGCGGGGAGCCGAGACCAGCAAGGGGAAACCTTGCCAACTCAAGTGCAGGTAAAACCCTAAATACCCAACAGGTGTTGCCTGGAATGCATTGCAGATGGGTTTGAGATTGGCAGCTGAAAATGAGGAGGGTTTTTCTCACTCCATTAGTGGGTGGTGAGGATTAGGGGCCTGTGTGAAGGGGCTGGCTGGAGCTGTAGAGCCCATAGGAACTGGTGACATGGCACTTTTCAGGGCTCCCTCCCAGGAAGGAGAAACTGCTGGAATGGAATAAAAATTGGCAAGTATAGGGACAAGAGAGACCAAAGATAGAAAGAAAAGATAAAGGTGCAGTAGGGGAACAAAGCCAAGAAATCTCACAAAGTAAACTGTCATATATTTTTTGGTGAAAACAACAGAAGAGGGAGCTCTGTGAAGTTAGAAAAGCTACTCTGAACCATGGTCCTTCTAAAAGTCCAGGAATACTAATTTCCTATAAAAATGGGTAGCAGGAAAGTATTGATGTCAAATATCAAAGTTTTTTTTAATGAAAAAAATAGTATAATGTCCCTGTAAACCAGGAAAGCATGCCAAGAAAACATACCCCCAGAGCTGATCAAATCTTGTAATCTTTTATTGCAAAATGAGCTAAGAGGCATTAAGAAAATAATGTACGACATAAAAGAACAACATAAATTAGAATTACAGACTCAGCAACCAGGTGGAAAGAAACTGTCTGGGATTTATATTGGGATAACATTGAATCTATACATCAGTTTGGAGATAATGGACATCTTTACAGTATTGAGTCTTTCCATTCATGAATGTGATCTATCTGCTCATTTATCAATAATAATTAATTAGTAATATATTATCAAAAATGTTTTGTAGCTTCTGTATAGAAAACTTTCATTAGATTTATTTTGACATTTTGATGCTATTATAAATGCTGTTTTAAAAATTTCATTTTCTAATTGTTCACTCTGTATGTAGAAATACAACTGATTTTTCTAAATTGGCCTTATGTCCAATGACCTTACCAAAATGACCTTACATTCTGACTGCAAGTTCTTGGGAGTTTTCTCTACATACCATCATGCTGTAATTGTGTGTGTGGGCATAATGACAGTTTCATTTCTTCTTTTCTTCTTTTCCAATTCTTGCAATTTTTCTTGCTTTTTGCAATGGCTAGGATCTCTTGTACAATACAAACAGACATGGTGAAAGCAGGTATTTGTGTTTTATTCTTGATATCATGTGGAAAACTTTTAATAATTCATCATTAATATCATATTTGATAGGTCTCTTAAAAAGGATACTCTTACAAGATTGCAAAAGCTCTTTTCTATTTCTAGTTAGTTGAGATTTTTATCATGAATGGATATGTAATTTTATCAGATGATTTTCTGCCTCTAGTAAGATGGTCATAGAATTTACACTAATTATTCTGTTAATATTGTACATTCATGAATTGACCTTAAAAATTTTCCAGCTTTATTGGGGTATAATTGACAAATAGAAATTGTATTTATTTAAGGTGGATAATATGATGCTTTGATAGATGTATACATTGTGAAATGGTCACCACAATCAAGCTAGTTAACATATCCATCACCTCAAATAGTTACAAACATTTTGTATGTATGGTGAGAACATTGAAGATTTACCCTCTTAGCAAATTTCAGATATGCAAGACTATAGTCTTTTTGTTATAATCACTATGTTGCACATTAGATCTCCAGAACTTATTCATCTTGTGTAATCGAAACTTTATACCATTTGACCAACATCTCCTGGCAATCACTCCTCTAGTCTGTGCTTCTATGAGTTTGACTATTTTAGATTCCGTAAACTAGTGAGATCATGGAGTATTTGTTTTTGCCTGGCTTATTGGTCATTTCTGGAGGATGATAGGAAATTAACTCATTATCTTTAAAATTGGTCCTTTAAGGGAAAGAATTGAGTATTTATTCTGCCTCCATGGACTGTACCACTGGATAACCAAATAGTAGATGAAGGAAGTGTCTTATTATATAAATATATTCCAATTAATAAATGAAAAAATGTTAGACTATCACCACTTTGCAACCCCCAATTAAATATTGGATTTAGACATTGGATATAAACAACTGTTAGTATCAGACACTAAAGAGAGCAAATCAGATCTTATCTGCTTCTTAGTGAAAGAACGTAATACCACCTACATAGTCTTACCTGAAGAGTCAAACTCTCATTTTGATGAAAACACAGAGGAGGGAAACATGTTGAATTGAATCATGAATATGTAATCAACAAAAGTCTAGACTGTTAGAAACTATACAGGTCAAAGGTTATCTTCAATAGGTACATTTTTAAAAGGAAAAGAAGGGATGGAGGATGTCCCTTTAGAGTCAGAGGGACTTAACAATACAGAATTAATAAAAAAAAAAAGGAATTTTAAACTATGGTGGACAGGGCTGCATATTTGGGTAATAAAGCCGTAAAAAAACACAAGGAAAATATTGTTCTAAACAGGATAGTGGTCACCTTTGGTGGTCGGACGGCAGCTGTGACTGTGTCGGGGCACGTGGACAGGCTTCTGGGGGGGCTGGCGGAGTTCTGTGATGTGGGTGGTGGAGTAGATGGGTGTTTGCCTTAAAATAACTCCGAACTACACATTTATCTTGAAATTTTTTTCTGTATCTGTATTTTATTTCCCATTAAAAAGTCTAAAATAAGTCTAGTCCTTTTCTAGAAGATCCTTTCTATACTCCAGTCTTCACGCACCCTTTCAATTTCTCCGTTCAGGGCGCGAACGGCCCCTCTGACCGGTCAGCGCTCTTCCCCCCCCCCCCACCACAGCCTCATCTGGCTGCTCCTTTGCCTCAAATGACCCTCCCAGGTCGTCCAGCTAATAAACTGCAAAGTCGGCACTAAACCCCGAGTTGGCTGATTCTTGGTCCTTTCTCTTCCCACTACCGTGCACCGTTCCTCTTTCATGACGCAGACGGATTCAGAAATCTGCCACGGTCTGGCCATCATCACTTCTTAGGTACTAAGTCTCCCCGACTTGCTAAGTCAGTGAGTTAGCAACTAGGGGTTTTCATTACCTGCCAAATTCCTGGAGCCCCCATCTTCTTGTAAGGCCTCTGGCTCTGGAATTTAGCCCTGTGTTCCCTCTACTGATTTCCTCATGAGTTTATGGCCTTTGGCCACCGGGGACATTCTAACCTTTTACATTTTAGCTCAGGCAAGGATACACCATATGAAAGTTGGCCTCCTTTTCAGGGTTTCACCCATTCATATAGCAGTTAGGAAGGCTGATGTGTCCAAGAGGCGAGCAGCTGGCTTTAAGTTCTTGCATTAGAGAGGCAGCCAGTATAGTGAATGATGAAGAACCAGCACTGGGTGCAGGTGCAAGGTCATGGTTCTTTCTGATGACCTTATGCCCTCTCTTTGTCCCTAAAACTCAGCACCAGGCCAGAGTTTCTGGGATAAATGCTATTTTGATTACAGTCACATGTTGGGCTGGAACCTGTTCTCTCAATATCGCATCCTGAACCTTGTGTAGTGAATTCTTTTTCTGGGACCCTGGTATCCTTTTCTATCAACAGGCTCCATTGCGATAACCTTAATCAATGAGAGGGGAGTATACTCCTGTTCAATCCCAGGATGGCTGGGTCAGTACCTTGATCCTTTTTCTCTTAGAAGCCTGTTGGGCTCTGCATATTTACTCACTTTTACTCTAGAGATCCTTTCAAGCGGTTAAGGATCTTAAATAAATGAACCTTGTCTAGCCACATATAAAAGGTCTGATGGTACAATTTCCCCAAGAGATTGGGTACCTACCTACCTTGCAACTGTACAATTAAAATAACTACTCAGTGGTTCCTCCCACAATAATGAAAATCTGCTTGAAGGTGATCCTTTTCTTTCTAGACATAGAAGAGGCTGATGAAATCTTAAATTCTGTGTTACTAAGCATCCCATTACATAATAATAACCAATTCTAATTTGTATTAACTAAGGCACTTATAACTCAACTGGCACAAACTAATTAGGGTTAGCACATAGATTTTTTTTATAATTTATTTTGGCATCATTAATCTACAATTACAAGTGCAATATTATGGTGATTAAACTACCCCCTTCATCAGGTACCCCCCACCAACCCCATTACAGTCACTGTCCATCAGTGTAGTGAGATGCTATAGAATCACTACTTGTCTTCTCTGAGTTGTACAGCCCTCCCCGGGCCCCCCCAACTTTACATCTGCTAACCATAATGCCCCTATTTCCCCCTTATCCCTACCTTCCCACCCATCTTCCCCAGTCCCTTTCCCTTTGGTAACTATTAGTCCGTTCTTGGGTTCTGTGAATCTGCTGCTGTTTTGTTCCTTCAGTTTTTCTCTTTGTTCTTATACTCCACATATGAGTGAAATCATTTGATACTTGTCTTTCTCCGACTTGGCTTATTTCACTGAGCATAATACCCTCTAGCTCCACCCATGCTGTTGCAAATGGTAGGATTTGTTTTCTTCTTATGGCTGAATAATATTCCATTGTGTATATGTACCACCTCTTCTTTATCCATTCATCTACTGATGGACACTTAGGTTGCTTCCATTTCTTGGCTATTGTAAATATTGCTGCGATAAACATAGGGGTGCATCTGTCTTTTTCAAATTGGGCTTCTGCATTCTTAGGGTAAATTCCTAGGAGTGGAATTCCTGGGTCAAATGGTATTTCTATTTTGAGTTTTTTGAGGAACCTCCATACTGCTTTCCACAATGGTTGAACTAATTTGCATTCCCACCAGCAGTGTAGGAGGGTTCCCTTTTCTCCACATCCTCGCCAACATTTGTTGTTGTTTGTGTTTTGGATGTTGGCCATCCTCACTGCTGTGAGGTGATATCTCATTGTGGTTTTAATTTACATTTCTCTGATGATTAGCGATGTGGAGCATCTTTTCATGTGCCTGTTGGCCATCTGAATTTCTTCTTTAGAGAAGTGTCTATGCATGTCCTCTGCCCATTTCTTAATTGGATTATTTGCTTTTTGTTTGTTGAGGTGCATGAGTTCTTTATATATTTTGGATGTCAACCCCTTATTAGATATGTCATTTATGAATATATTCTCCCATACTGTAGGATGTCTTTTTGTTCTACTGATGGTGTCCTTTGCTGTACAGAAGCTTTTCAGCTTGATATAGTCCCACTTGTTCATTTTTGCTTTTGTTTCCCTTGCCCTGGGAGATATGTTCGTGAAGAAGTCATTCATGTTTATGTCCAAGAGATTTTTGCCTATGTGTTTTTCTAAGAGTTTTATGGTTTCATGACTTACATTAAGGTCTTTGGTCCATTTTGAATTTACTTTTGTGTATGGGGCTAGACAGTAGTCCAGTTTCATTCTATTACATGTAGCTGTCCAGTTTTTCCAACACCAGCTGCTGAAGAGGCTGTCATCTCCCCATTGTATATCCAAGGCTCCTTTATCAAATATTAATTGACTGTACATGTTTGCGTTAATGTTTGGATTTTGTATTCTGTTCCACTGGTCTGTGGGTCTGTTTTTGTGCCAATACCAAATTGTCTTGATTACTGTGGCTTTGTAGTAGAGCTTGAAGTCAGGGAGCATAATTCTCCCTGTTTTATTCCTCCTTGTCAGGATTGCTTTGGCTTTTCGGAGTCTTTTCTGGTTCCATATGAATTTTAGAATTATTTGTTCCAGTTCATTGAAGAAGGCTGTTGGTATTTTGATAGGGATTGCGTTGAATCTGTAGATTGCTTTAGGTAGTATGGCCATTTAACAATATTTATTCTTCCTAGCCAAGAACACGGGATGAATTTCCATTTGTTAGTGTCCTCTTTAATTTCTCCTAGGAGTCTTGTAGTTTTCAGAGTACAGGTCTTTCACTTCCTTCGTTAGGTTTATTCCTAAGTATTTTATTCTTTTTTTTTTTTTTATAATTTATTTTATTTTAGTATCATTAACCTACAATTACATGAGCAATACCGTGATGATTGAACTCCCCCCTTCACCAGGTCCCCCCCACCAACCCCACCACAGTCACTGTCCATCAGCGTAGTGAGATGAGAATCACTACTTGTCTTCTCTGAGCTGTACAGTCCCCCCCCGTGCCCCCCAATTGTGAATGGAATTGTTTTTCTGATTTGTCTTTCTGTTAGTTCATCGTTAATGTATAGGAAAGCAACAGATTTCTCTGTGTTAATTTTGTATCCTGCAACTTTGTTGAATTCAGATATTTGTTCTAGTAGTTTTGGAGTGGAGTCTTTAGGGTTTTTTATGTACAATATTATGTCATCTGCAAATAGTGACAATTTGACTTCTTCTTTACCAATCTGGATGCCTTGTATTTCTTTGTTTTGTCTGATTGCCATGGCTAGGACCTCCAGTACTATGTTGAATAACAGTGGAGAGAGTGGGCATCCCTGTCTCGTTCCCAATCTTAGATGAAAAGCTTTCAGCTTCTTGCTGTTAAGTATGATGTTAGCTGTGGGTTTGTCATATATGGCCTTTATGATGTTGATGTACTTGCCCTCTATACCCATTTTGTTGAGAGTTTTAATCATGAATGGATGCTGAATTTTGTCAAATGCTTTTTCAGCATCTATGGAGATGGTCATGTGGTTTTTGTTCTTCTTTTTGTTGATGTGGTGGATGATGTTGATGGATTTTCGAATGTGGTACCATCCTTGCATCCCTGGGATGAATCCCACTTGATCATGGTGTATGATCCTCTTGATGTATTTTTGCATTCGGTTTGCTAATATTTTGTTGAGTATTTTTGCATCTATGTTCATCAGGGATATTGGTCTGTAATTTTCTTTTTTAGTGAGGTCTTTGCCAGGTTTTGGTATTAGAGTGATGCTGGCTTCATAGAAAGAGTTTGGAAGTATTCCTTCCTCTTCTATTTTTTGGAAAACTGTAAGGAGAATGGGTGTTATTTCTTCTCTATATGTCTGGTAGAATTCAGAGGTGAATCCACCTGGTCCGGGGGTTTTGTTCTTGGGTAGTTTTTTTTTTTTTTTAATGCTTCTTTTTTTATTAACGTATCACTGATATACAATCTTTTTTTTTTACCATTTATTTTATTTTAGTATCATTAACCTACAATTACATGAGCAATATTGTGATGATTAAACTACCCCCTTCATCAGGTCCCCCCCACCAACCCTATTACAGTCACTGTCCATCAGTGTAGTGAGATGAGAATCACTACTTGTCTTCTCTGAGCTGTACAGTCCCCCCC
>JAQQAC010003639.1:1166940-1187819 GCA_029783875.1 Phataginus tricuspis | reverse complement strand
TCATCTGCAAATAGTGACAATTTGACTTCTTCTTTACCAATCTGGATGCCTTGTATGTCTTTGTTTTGTCTGATTGCCGTGGCTAGGACCTCCAGTACTATGTTGAATAACAGTGGAGAGAGTGGGCACCCCTGTCTCGTTCCCGATCTTAGATGAAAAGCTTTCAGCTTCTCGCTATTAAGTATGATGTTAGCTGTGGGTTTGTCATATACAGCCTTTATGATGTTGAGGTACTTGCCATCTATACCCATTCTGTTGAGAGTTTTAATCAAAAATGGATGCTGAATTTTGTCAAATGCTTTTTCAGCATCTATGGAGATGATCATGTGGTTTTTGTTCTTCTTTTTATTGATGTGATGGATGATGTTGATGGATTTTCGAATGTGGTACCATCCTTGCATCCCTGGGATGAATCCCACTTGATCATGGTGTATGAACCTCTTGATGTATTTTTGCATTCGGTTTGCTAATATTTTGTTGAGTATTTTTGCATCTACGTTCATCAGGGATATTGGTGTGTAATTTTCTTTTTTAGTGAGGTCTTTGCCCGGTTTTGGTATTAGAGTGATGCTGGCTTCATAGAAAGAGTTTGGAAGTATTCCCTCCTCTTCTATTTTTTGGAAAACTTTAAGGAGAATGGGTGTTATTTCTTCTCTATATGTCTGGTAGAATTCAGATGTGAATCCATCAGGTCCAGGGCTTTTGTTCTTGGGTAGTTTTTTGATTACTGCTTCAATTTCGTTGCTGGTGGTTGGTCTGTTTAGTTTTTCTGTTTCTTGTTTGGTCAATTTTGGAAGGTTGTATTTTTCTAAGAAGTTGTCCATTGCTTCTAGGTTTTCCAGCTTGTTAGCATATAGATTGTCATAATATTCTCTTATAATTCTTTGTATGTCTGTGGAGTCAGTCGTTATTTTTCCTTTCTCATTTCTGATTCTGTTTATGTGTGTAGATTCTCTTTTTTCTTAATGAATCTGGGTAGCGGTTTATCTATTTTGTTTATTTTTTGAAAGAACCAGCTCTTGGTTTCATTGAGTTTTTCTATTGTTTTATTCTTCTCAATTTTATTTATTTCTTCTCTGATCTTTACTATGTCCCTCCTTCTGGTGACTTTGGGTCTCCTTTGTTCTTCTGTTTCCAATTTCAATAATTGTGTCTTTAGACTGTTCATTTGGGAATGCTCTTCCTTCTTTAAATAGGCCTGGATTGCAATATACTTTCCTCTTGGAACTGCCTTTGCTGCATCCCAGAGACGTTGTGGCTTTGTGTTGTTGTTGTCATTAGTCTCCATATATTCTTTGATTTCTGTTTTGATTGGGTCCTTAACCCATTGATTAATTAGGAGAATGTTGTTAAGTCTCCATGTATTTGTGAGCCTTTTTGATTTCTTTCTAAAATTTATTTCTAGTTTTATACCTTTGTGATCTGAGAAGTTGGTTGGTAGGATTTCAATATTTTTGAAATTACTGAGGTTCTTTTTGTGGCCCACTATGTGGTCTATTCTGGAAAATGTTCCATGTGCACTTGAGAAGAATGTGTATCCTGCTGCTGTTGGGTGCAGAGTTCTGTAGATATCTGTTAGGTCCATCTGTTCTAGTGTGTTGTTCAGTGCCTCTGTGTCTTTACTTATTCTCTCTCTTGTTGATCTGTCCTTTGGAGTGAATGGTGTGTTAAAGTCTCCTAAAATGAATGCATTGCTTTCTATTTTCTCCTTTAATTCTGTTAGTATTTGGTTCACAGCGCTCTTGTGTTGGGTGCCTATATATTTATAATGGTTATATCCTCTTGTTAGACTGACCCCTTTATCATTATGTAATGTCCTTCTTTATCTCTTGCTACTTTCTTCATTTTGAAGTCTATTTTGCCTGATACAAGTACTGCAACACCTGCTTTTTTCTCCTTGTTGTTCGTATGAAATATGTTTTTCCATCCCTTCACTTTTAGTCTGTGTATGTCTTTGGGTTTGAGGTGAGTCTCTTGTAAGCAGCATATAGATGGGTCTTGGTTTTTTATCCATTCAGTAACTCTGTGCCTTTGATTGGTGCATTCAGTCCATTTACATTTAGGGTGATTATTGATAGATATGTACTTATTGCCATTGCTGGCTTTAGATTCGTGGTTACCAAAGGTTCAAGGTAGCTTCTTTACTATCTAACAATCTAACTTAACTTTCTTGTTAAGTTATTGTAAACCCAGTCTGATGTTTGTTTATTTCTCTCCCTTCTTATTCTTCCTCCTCCATTCTTATATACTTGGTATTTTATTCTTTGCCTTTAGTATTTGGATGGTCTGCTTTCTTTGCTATGATTTTATTTTCTCTGGTGACATCTTTTTAGCCTTAGGAGTGCTTCCATCTAGAGCAGTCCGTTTAAGATATCCTGTAGTGGCGGTTTATGAGAGGCAAACTCTCTCAACTTTTGCTTGTCTGGAAATTGTTTAATCCCTCCATCATATTTAAATGATAATCGTGCTGGATGCATTATTATTGGTTCGAGGCCCTTCTGTTTCATTACGTTAAATATACCATGCCATTCTCTTCTGGCCTGTAAGGTTTCTATTGAGAAGTCTGATGGGTTTTCCTTTGTAGGTGATCTTTTTTCTCTCTCTAGCTTCCTTTAATACTCTGTCCTTATCTTTGATCTTTGTCATTTTAATTATTATGTGTCTTGGTGTTGTCTTTCTTGGGTCCCTTGTGTTAGGAGATCTGTGGGCTTCCATGGACTGTGAGACTATTTCCTTCCCCAGGTTGGGGAAGTTTTCAGCAATTATTTCTTCAAGGATACTTTCTATCCCTTTTTCTCTCTCTTCTTCCTCTGGTACTCCTATAATGCGAATATTGTTCCGTTTGGATTGGTCACATAGTTCTCTTAATATTCTTTCATTCCTAGAGATCCTTTTATCTCTCTCTGCCTCAGCTTCTCTTTATTCCTGTTCTCTGATTTCTATTCCATTAACAGTCTCTTGTATCTCGTCCAGTCTGCTGCTAAGCCTGTCGATCGCTTGTCTGATTTCTGCATTGTCTTTCCTCACTTCCTCCCTTAGATCTTGCATATTTCTCTGTAGATCCATCAGCATGGTTATGACTTTTATTCTGAATTCTTTTTCAGGAAGATTGTGCATTTTCATCCCTTCAGACTCCCTCTCTGGTGTCTGGGTCTGGATAAGCTTTGTTTGTATCATATTCCTCTGTCTTTTCATGGAGATAGAAGTGGTCGCTGGTAGGTGCCACCTATGTCAGCCGAGCTCTTTAAGACTTAGAAAAAAAAGAAAGAAGGGAAAGAAAAGAGAAAGAAAAGAAAGAACGTAAAGAAAGAAAAGAAAAGAAAAGAGAATAAAACCCACCACCACCACCAACAAAAAAACCAAAAAGATGCCTGCCAGGAGTAGATTCTGTGAGGATATTGTAGGTGGCGCTGTTGCTCCAGTATTCCACAGCCACTGCTGCGCCACTCCCCCGGGCCCTTTGTAGCTCTGGCCGGGGTGGGAACGAATGGGAGGCTGCTGATCTCTGTGGGAAGTTTCAGTGCTGCTACTTTTTCCCAGTCACCAGGCAAGGGGTCTGAATTCCCCAGTACTCCCAGCTTGCTGGGCTGAGTGTGCTGGGATGATTGTGCTCCTCCGTTGGGCCCCTTTCTCTTTAAGACCGCTAAAGAAAGCACACGCTTTCCTTTTGTCCCTGGGAGCCGACTGTGAGGACCCCGTGCATTCCCCAGCTCAGATCCTGCACCCTCTGTCTCTCTAATGTCTGATACACCGTGCGATGTGTGTCAGCGCTCCTGGTGCAGATCCCCAGGGCTGGTTATTTCGCGGGCCTGTACTTTCACTCTCTCCCCTCTCTGAATCCTCTCCTCCCGCTGGCACGCTGGGGTGGGGGAGTGCTCGGGTCCCGCCAGGATGCGGCTCCATATCTTACCCGCCTCCTGGGGTGCCGAGTCCTCTCAGGTGTAGTTGCAGGCTGGGTGCTGTCCTGTATCTTCTGGTCCCTCTTTTAGGAATAGTTGTATTTGTTGTATGTAATAATATATATATATATATATATATATATATATAATTTCATAAATATATATGGTTTTGGGAGGAGATTTCTGCCACCCTGGTCATGCCGCCATCTTCCCAGAACTCTGATTTTAAATAATTTAAAATAAAAAGATATTTTATACTTTGTTGTCTATGTATCCTTATTAGTTACATGTGCAATTATTCTTAGAGTTGTTGAAAGACTCCAAATAGTTAGAGGCCCAACATTATCACTCTCATGGACTATTAGGGATCTGGGTAAGCCAGGTAGGCAGACTTTATTTTATATGACATAAATCTTAAATACACTCCATCTCAGGGCTTCCTAAAAGGATGTTCCACAGGACCTGAAAGGGTACATGTCCTGTTCTGCATGCTTGTTCATGTCTAAAATGGGGCCCTGCTGGGGCTTTCTTACTAGAAACACAAGCCTTGTGTGTGTGTGTGTGTGTGTGTGTGGTACATATTCTGCCATAAACATGTATGTTTGTGTTCTAGGACATGCATGGGAAAAATAACAGCTAATATTTCCAAAGTAATTTAGAATTTCAAAGTCAGCATGCCATCACAAACATTGGCTTGTTTAAAGTGGCTCCAAGAACAAAAGCACCACCACCATGGTAACAGTAAGTGTCCCTTGAAGTGGAGAAAAGGCCTGTGATTCTCCTGGATGAGAAAATGCTGGTACTATGAGAGCAGGGAAAAATGTCCTAAGTGTGTATGTGTATGCATGTGTGTGTATCTGTGTGCGTCCCCACACACGGGAGAGCTCACTGAGAAGGGCATCACCTACATGGTCAAGGTCGCAGGGGTTGTACAAGATCCACCTGCAACCAAGAGGCACATGGTTTGAGAGACTGCCTTTATTCCTCCTTCCAAACGCATGAAATTATTGAGTTCCTAACACATGCTGGGCATTGTCTTAGTCCTGGGGATTCAGAGGGAAAACAGAGACTCATATCTTTTTTTTTCTTTTGTACTTTTTTTATTTTGTTGTCATTAATATACAATTACATGAGCAACATTGTGGTTACTAGATTCCCTCCATTATCAAGTCCCCACCACATACCCTGTTACAGTCACTGTCCATCAGCATAGTAAGATGCTATAGAGTCACTACTTGTCTTCTCTGTGCTATACTGAGACTCATTTCTTGACCTGAAGAGTCATAGTCTAGTGGCCGAGACAAACAAGAAAACCCATGATTATGCTACTACTTGAGAGACTGGTGGTAAACTGCCTAGACCAAGTAGGTCTGAATTCTGGCTCTGCCCCTTGCTAACTGGACAATCTTAAGAAAGTTATTGAATCTTTCTGTGCTTATGGGTAGAACATAGATCCTATGTCTAAATGTTTATTTCCAAGGGTGCAATAAACTAGGGTGTGTAAAACACTTAACAGAGTACCTGGCTCATAGTAAGTGCTCAATAAATATTAGCTCTTACATTACATTCTAAGGTATAGCTAGAGCCCTGTAGGTGTAGTAAACTTTGGGAGGTCAGAGAATATGTTTAAGGTGAGGTAATGCTTGGTAATACGTGAAATTTACTTGTCCATGTTCAAGTCATCGAATCTTTAGCATCTCCATCTCTTCATCTATAATGTGTAAGTAAGACACCCATCTCATTAGTGCTGTGCCACTTAAATGACATAAATAAGTATAATATCTGACCAGAATAGGTGCTCAGTTCACGGCAATATTTTCCTTTCCTCCGCCCCCTTCTCCTCCTTTCCCGAAGAGACTCCTGGATTTTGTGGTGATGGGAACTGTAAAGGTGGGGGCAGTTTTCTTGAGAAGAGAGGTTTTCATCCACTGTGGCTTCAGGTAGCAGTGAATCAGGACCTATGAGCTGGCTGTATGTTACCCAAGATATTATTTTGGCAGTTCAATATATAGGTATGGGATTCAGCAGAGAATTTTGGTTTGGCAGTATAATGATGACAAAAATAATCACATTAGTGTGTATCAGATACTGTGCCAGAAATTTACATTTACTTTTTAATCTAATCCTGTTGACACCTGCGTGCTTTTATCAGGGTAGGTGTGGCTGTTTAGTGCCTTGTTCTCCTCCTTCCCTTGGGACCCAACCCAGCCCAGGAGAGCACGTGTTCTGCCACCTGTGGGGCGTGGCCCGTGGTGGCCCAGCACTGTGGGTGAGCAACTGTGTTTAATTCTGGGATTCAGTGGTAGAAAGTTTCTTTCACATAGACTGAGCCTTATTCTCCACTATCAGATTTATCAGTAAGAAAGCTGATACCTTTCTTGATTAACCTTTGCCACATTATTTTTAAAAATGGTCACCTTTATATTTTGAAATACTTTCAAACTTCAATGAAACTTAACACAAATAAAGAACTCCTGTATATCCTTCACCCGAACTGTCCAATTGTTAATAATTTACATCTGTCTTATAATTATCACTTATTATTATTTTCAACCATTTGAGATATGATGCTCAATTACCTTTAGTGTGTATTCCCTAAAAATAAGGATGTTTTTCTAAAAACCACATTATACCCAACAAAATCAGAAAAACTAACACTGATACAATACTATCATTGAATCCACATCCAAATGCTAATTGTCCCAACCATATCTCTGGAAGCAAGAGAACAAGGAAACAACAGCAACGAAGGAATTCTTCTCTTTTATGCCTTGACTTTCTTTC
Source organism: Phataginus tricuspis (assembly GCA_029783875.1). NCBI lineage: Eukaryota > Metazoa > Chordata > Mammalia > Pholidota > Manidae > Phataginus > Phataginus tricuspis. The sequence goes on along the minus strand of JAQQAC010003639.1, from coordinate 1,181,136 downwards.
CAGGATTGAATCTTGGATCATGATTGATCTTCGGTCTTCATGTCTCTTTAGCCTTCTTCAATCCGGAAAAGTTCACTGCTGTATCTCCAGGGCTCAGGAAAAGAATTCATTAATATTTGTTGAATGAACTAATAACGAACACTTTTCCAATTAAAAAGCTAAAAGAGAAAGAAAGCATCTGGGACCAAGTGGTGGAGAAACTCAAGCAGCATAAAAGCGGGAAAGGGATGCTGCAGAAATGAGACCTGCTCATCCCCTAGAACCCTGGGGAAGCCTTGACACTGGGAAGCAATCGGCCCCAAGAGAAATTGACCACGGGAATAACTGTACAGGTAAATAAGCAGGTGCCTACTTCTGGAAGGCAGACCAGCATTCCCCTCCCCTCCTCACATTGACAGAGTGACAGGCTGAAGGATCTGCTGAGGAACGAGCCAACAGAGGAGCTGACCAGCACCTGCACGAATGCTGCGCCTTGCGATGGTCACAGAGGAGAAAAGCAAGGAAGGCATGTTCTTTAGAAGGGGACACCAGCTTGCCTGCGGGCTCCAGTTCCACACATCCACATTCCTTAGTGGGAGATCCTGTCGGCATCCCATCCTGTCTACCCCTTCATGTCTTCCAGGAGGAGAGAGGTCAATTATGGAAACAGACACATAGAAAGTTGTAGAAATCTATGCCAGATATTTACAGCCGTTACAAAGTGACAGGACAGGAAATCCTAAAGGTGCCTCATTTAAAACAAGGAATTACCAGATATTTGAGGAAAACAAACAGTTTGAAAAAGAGGAACCACAATGAGTACACAGGGTAACTGATCTGCAATAAAACACACTTTTTTCATTTCATACAAAAATCATAATTGCTTAGAAAACATTGAGCCGATATCAGATTGACAAAACTCAGACTTCCATGAAGAGCAATCACTAGACAAGAAAGATCTTTGATTTTAAAAATAAAGCAATTAATAATAAAAAAGGAAGCAATTATTAATTAGTTAATAATTAAGGAGGCCTGAGTAAAGGAAAGTACCTGGCTAAATAATAAACCAGTGATTTGGAAATTGAAGGTTTTTTAAATGTAAAGCAAAAAGACAATGGAAATTATGGGACTAAGGTTAGGAGATATAGAGGAAATGTCCAGAAGAACAAATATTCATTTAAGAGGTGTTAAAGAGAAGAAAACAGAAAAGAGACAAAAAGTCAAAGGAATAATAGAAGGAAATTTCCCTGAGGGCAACATATACTCCAGACCTTAGATCTCAAGTGCCTCTCAGGGCTAGGTAGGAATACTGAAAGAAGACACCCACATCTAAATGCATCTAGGTGAATTTCTGAATTTCAGGGGTCAATGAAAATCTTATTGGTTTATAGAGAAATAAGTCAGTCACAAAGGAGAGCAAATCCTGCCCCCAGCTAGGAAACAGGGCCCAGTGGGAGCTGCCGCTGGATCTGGCCTCTTTCTCCATGAGCTTCCTCTCCTCGGAACAGAGTGGAGGGACTTTGAGCTTCTTCCCCTAGAGACCAATACACTTCAGTGGAGAAGCTTACTCAGTTTGGGTGTATTCTTAACAAATACCCTTTATTTGAATAAATTTTTATTTTAAGTTGAGGGAGTTGATGGTTAGTTACCATGGGATTTTATATTTTCTGTGCTGAGAGCAGACAGTATAAAGTGCTTAAAGGGTGTTGAGTCAGGGGGGCCGTATGTCCTGCCCTGCCCGGGACAGTGCCAGTTGAGGCCCAACATTTTCAGTGTCCAGTCTGGGTTAGCACGTGACCCATATTTTTCATAGTTTAATGAAGTATTAATGTTATTATTAACAACTGCACTGAAATAAACTGAGTTTGTTAGGGCTCTACTTTGCATCTCTGTGAGTAGTGTAAGAAGCCCATGTTTTAAAATAAACCTTAATATGTAGTTAAATCTGAAAGACAACTGGTGATAACCTCTCCTTATCTTTTATCTATGCAATTTGACTAACACCTGCACACCACCATTTCAAGGACAGCGTGCAAGACTCTCCCTGATAAAATATAATGTATTTACTTGCAACTATTAAGGACAGTTATTTCCTTCAGATCTTAGATAGTGGTGGGAGAAGTATTTGACACCCTTTCCCCTGCCAGCCACTTGTCATGCCAGGTAGTTGTTCCGTGGTCTGTGAAGTGACCTGTGAAGTACAAAGAAATCAGGGCATAGGTCGACAGAGTCCGCAGGAAACATGGGAAGTTATGTGAGAGATCTGTGGGAACAGAGGCTGATTAGTTCTGTAAAAGACATACAGTAAATAGCCTGATTTCCTTGGCTCCAGTGGTTTTGGTTTTTGTCACTTATTGTATGGTACAAATCTCATTTACTTAATTTTGTTTGGTGTTGCTTTTTAAATTCTAAACACTTTTGGCAGCAATAAACTAAAAAAAAAAACCCCACAAAAATAAAATACTCAATATTCATTTCTTAGAGAAAGTTGTTGATGAACATGAAACTCAGACAAAATGTTTCTTGACATTCACTGCACATTATGGTGACCACTGCACTATGGTTTGAATGTCTGTGTACTTCTAAAATTCTTAAGTTGAAATCCTAATGCCCAGTGTGATGGTATTAGAGATGGGGCCTTTGGGAGGTGCTTAAATCCTGAGGGAGGGGCCCTCAACAATGGAATTGGTGTTCTTATAAAGAGACCTATAAAGAGAGCTCCTACCGCGTGAGGGTACAGTGAGGAGTCAGCTATGAAACAGGAACAGGGCCTTTACTAGAGTTCAACCACACTCTGCTCTGATTTTGGATTTCACAGACTCAGAACTGCGAGGAATACATTTCCATTGTTTATAGGCGCTCCACTTTATGGTATTTTTGTTATAGGAGCCTGAATGGATTAAGACAGAATGTCATATTATTGACTGCATGAAAGCCAGATGACACACGTCTACTGAAGAAGCATTAGCATCTACTTCAAGTTGGCAGTTATTTAAGAAGCCTGTGTTCAAAGACAATGATTTAACATCTACGTCTGCAGAAGGCACATTTTTACACAACTCTGTGGAAGCATGGCTTTTCATCTAGATCAAATGACTGTTTTAAATTAATTTTGCTAATTTTGAATTCCAAGTTTCCTTGAATGTGTGTGAAAAGTGGACTTATAGCTGTGAATTTATTGGCACCATTAACAAAAGAACTTTGCAAACATTTAAAAGATGCTGATTTTATATCCGTGTCATCAGATAGGTCAAGTAGAAAGTCAATTAATTCCAATAATGGTTTAATTTTTTTTTCTGTCCAATTCATGGACTCAAAATAAAGCTTTTGGAAGTCCAATTGAGATTATTGTGAATGTTATTGTAAATTTAGTTAAGCTGTTTAAGCTTGTATATAAAATTGTTTTTGTGGTGATAATATCAATACAATTTTTGGTGCATCATAATGTATGGTAAAAGTATTTTAAAATAAAAATCTATGGAGTACAGATGTGCCTGTGCACATGTAATTTATAATTGAGGCCAACAGGGACAATATTCTATTAATCCAAACAGAGCTACAGTTGTCAAAATCTACAAATATATATATGTACATATAAATAAAATAAACTTACCTATAATTTATATATGTATAAACATACATATGCACATCATAAACATATTTGCATAAATTTACATATATAAAATACATATGTAATTTAGGAGGAAGCTGATGTCATCAACAAAGTGTCTTACAATGTTATTAAAGTCTTAAAAAATAAGTATAATACTTATTATTGGTATATATTCACTGCCATTAATCTGTGAGTTGTGAGTGCATTTTGTTTAACGATTTCATTGGAAGTCCAAAATATTCATGAAATAAAATGCCAAAACGGTGGTGTTTGAAGCTTTCAGTAGCTTGCAATGACTGGAAATAAAACTTGCAAACAGAAATTTATCTCCATAAAAGCAAGAGAAAAACCAAACAAATCAAATGATGAGCACTCAAACAGTTTACAAGGTTTAATTTTGAGCTTTTAGAATATCTCAACTTTGTGGGACAAATGTTTTGATAGAGCTTCTATAGTTAAGTAAACAAACTGATATTCTATTCTGGAATTAGATGAAATTGAAAAGGCTTATGATACTGCAGCATCTCAGTGTGGTGAAACATGCCAAGCCTGAATCATGAATAAAGATTACTCGTCAATTCTTTTTGCTTCTAAAATATTTATCAGAGCATGCTACTCTGAGCAGGATAGAGGATAGTATCTGAGAAATTTTCTGGGCTGAAATATTTAGACATTTCAGTAAGACAAAATTAAAAGTATTCTATTTAGGAAAATCTTCTGAGTTTACCAGGTACATGAGCAATTGTGGAGAGAGTATTTTCTCAATTAAAGTATTATAGCATACAGAAAAAATTTAACTGAAAGTGTCAACAACTTCACATCTGTTAATCACAAAACGCAACTTTGGCAAAGGTCACTGGAATTTTAATACAAGGTAAAAAATAATAAAATCATGTTGAAAAAATAATCTTCAGAATAAAAGTAATGACATGGTGTTAGAGACAGACATGGCTGAGAGAAACAGATTGAAGTCTGTGAGTACCTACCCAGAATATTTATTCTGCTTGTATTATTTTTTAATGCATGGTTTGAGGCATGATGTGTTGACTACATTCTAGAAAGCTCCACCTTTGTAGTATAAATTACTAAAAAAATATTAAAGGATTGCTCTTCTATGGTTTTCTGTGTTGTTCTCTAGAACGGGTGGGAATACATTGTCTTCTAGTCATGATCCACTTTGAACTCTCTGAGTGAGAGATGTTTTAATCACATTGTGTGCCAATTTCTGCCCACCTCTGGGAAACCATCAGGTCATCAGAATCAATATATCAGAATGTTTAATACTTTGAAATGATTTCTTTGTCAGAGATAGGCCACCTAAGTCTCTTAAAAATACAGCAGTGGGAGCCGGCTCTGTTCCACAGACCTTACTGTCTTAATCTTATTGTTTGGAAAAGAGGAAAACCTCGCTTAGACCTCCAGTGACAAAGCCGGCCCTAAACTGTCAGATCTGACCCCTGTGGTGGAGGAAAAGTCAAATGAAGGTTGGGAAACCTTCATTGCCTGAATCCAGGCCTTACAGAAATAAAAAAGGATGGAGAATTCAGGAATGTAGCTCCATGACTGTATGTCACAAAGTCCTCAGCAATAATCTCAACGTTTCCTGAATTTTTGGATTTTTGGATCACAGTATTTGGTCACCTGCGCAAATGATATTGTAGTAGTTTTTCATTACATATTAGTCTTTCTGTGGATGCAAATGCTTAAGACATTTGATTCACTTTTAAAGAATGATAAGAATTTCATACAAATTGTTATAAAGTGCCCTGCAAAGATCTCCAGCAAGACTGGATGCCCCTGGAAAAGGGTCTGTAATAATCTGGGAAGGACACAAAAGGTTGCTCATGGACACTCAGCCGATGTGATAATCCAATGTTTTTATCCTGGACATCTAAACAATAATTTAAATAGTAATGCAGTTAGTGTAAAATTTGTTCATATGTCAGTTTAAGTGAAAAGAAGTCTGGTATGGAGTCCTTAAGCACATATACAACGACTGTCTAAGAATCTCAGCCCTGCCTACTCGGTGTCTATACTTTTTCATTGAACATTGTTGGAGAAAATCATATGTTGGCTGGCCTTTGTTTAAATTTATTATTACAAAACTGCACTGGGCACTTATCATTGCTCAGTCCTACAACATTTCTCCAGTAAACATGCTCTTACTCAGTTAGTTAAGTATTTCACACATGGGTTTCTCTCCTTGGAGCTTCCATGGACACCAAGCAACCTTCCATACTCTTTTTATTTCTTTCCAGGGTAGCTCTTCGTACTTCTAGATGTGTTCATATAACTTCCCCCTTGGCCTCCGCTCAGCGTTTCACAGGCCGCAAAGTCAACATCACCCCCAAGCCCTCATCACTTCACCCCCATTACTGCTCCTCCTTTTGGGTCTCTCATCCTGCCTAGGGGTGTGAACACATTCATAAATGACCAAGCCAGGAGCCTGGGGGCTACCCCGGGCCACCACAGCCGGTCAGCCGTGCATCCCATCGAGTCCCCTTGATCCTTCTTCCCTTTCCTGAAAAAGTTCAGTGCTTTTTCTGCCGCTATTTCAGCCCAAGCCCTTATCTCTCACTCCAAAGAACAGTCTTAAAATGGGTTTACCTTCTGGTACTCTGATCCATTCTCCAATTAGAATGGTCTTTAAAATGCAATATGATCCTTTCACTTCCTGCTTAAGATCTCCCAGAGCCTCTCAACTGCCTTTCAGGACAACCCCCTGATATTTAGCAGAGCAAATGTGGTCTTTCATGATCTGGTCTTGCCACGGTTTTAGGTTTTTGTCTCTTCAACCCCTCATTTGGACTTTATGCTTATGACACAGATTTTTTGAAAGTTTCTCAGTAGACCATTATATACAGACCATTATAAGTTAAAGTTTTCCATTCACTTATAACTTCTCCCATGTTATTCCCTAAGCCTGAGAGTTCTTGCCTGTTCAATAGCTTGTCTACATCTACTCATCTTTTAAGGGTCAGATCAGGGATCTCTTTCTACTGAAAGCTTTTCTTGGAGTTCTCCGAATCTTCTTCATCCTTTCAAGCCTGGTCCAGGATTTCTCCTGTGGGTTCCAGGGCTCCCCACGGTTGTCTCGGAGAGGCCCTGTGAGAAGTGTCATAAGGGAGGTTAAGCCACCCTGCCTGGCTTGGTGGAGAGCAGGCCTGCCCTATCTGAATGGCTGGGATATGGGGAGGAAGGGCAGGTAGGAGACTGGGGCCTCAAGACGAGGTGGAAAGAAGGTGATCAGGAACTGGAGGAGCCAGGAGCCAGTTGGCTCTCTGAACAAGAGTGTTCAGGAGATACTCCTGGCAGTGGGGGGCAGGGGGGATGGTGGGAGAGGGGACAGGATAGGTGGATATGGGTTCTATTTATCCATCAGATAAACATTTTTTCAGGCTCTGGTTATAAAGAGATCTATGGCAGAGTCTTATCCTCAAGGGATTCATTTGGGTTTGGGATTAAATTTGAGATAAAGACTGTGAGATTTAGCTGGCTTCTATAGGGGGATATCCCAGAAGAGAGTCAACAGCTCTGATGTATTTCCAGGTCAGTGGGTGGAGAAAAGGGGATGTATGGAAAACTATTCTGAGGTAATATGGACTTGGCAGTAGATTAGATAAGGGGACTGAGGGAGTGGATGAGTACTGCACGTCTGAGGGTTTGATTTCACGACTGCACTGGTGTGCGCATGCGTGTGTGCATGGTTTTTTTGTTTTTTTTTTGTGTGTGTATGTGTGTGTGTGTGCCTGTAATGTATGGGTGGATGGTAGGTGGCGGGCACAGGGCGGCGCTTTGGCTCGAGGATGCAACGGTCTCCTGCATCTGAGCGTGAGAGCCAATCATTGCCAACTTCGTGACTTGCACAAGTTTCTTCTAAAAGGAGACTGAATATCTGACCCGAACACCAGGACGGCTGCAGGGCAGGGTCTTTCTAAACATCACTGCTACTGCTGCCTAGTTCCTCTAGTTGCTTTACTCCGGATCCCAGGAGTTAATTAGGAAATTATTCAGAGAAAATGAGGGTTTGAGAAGTAGGCATATGTGTTCTGTAGTATTTTCCCTGTTATTTTACAGACAGTGGGCTGGAGGAAAGGGGATGTGTTGGATAAACACTGAAGTGTCTGCAAGATGGGACTTGGCAGCTGACTGGACAGGGGAGCTAGGGAGAGGGAGGTGTCCTGGGCCCCGGTGTCAGTGTGAGAGGGCAGCATGGCCCTGGCAGGCCTGGGGGTCCTGGGGTGGAGGACGAGAGTTCAGGTGCTGTGTGGGCGTCTGGCAGATGTGTAGACGGAGGTGAATGCTGTCATTCTCCTTGACAGGGCCCTGCACACCCAGCACATGTGGTCCTGCTAGTCCTGCCAGCCTTTTCTTGATGGAGGGCTCCTGGCTCAGAACATGAAGCAGAACTACCTCCAGCTCCGGCCTTCCGTGCCTTTCTCCCTATTCAAGGCCCAGGAACTGAAGAGAATATATTCCGGGAAAGAAGATGAAAGGCAGGGATCTGTGTGGCAAAACTGTTTCATTAATGTAAAATAAGTGACCCAAGTTTAATGTCAGTCCTAAATGGGTCAGAGTGGGAGGCCTAGGATAGGAGGGGTAGGGGCTTCCACAGAAGTGTTCTTCTTTGTTTCTCTGTCTCAGGAGAAATGGTTAAAAACCATACCCCTCTGTGCCTGGGCGGCTTGAGAGGCTGTCTTCCAGGGGCATCCTGTGAAGGTCTGCTGATGGCATGTCTGACTGTCCCAATGTCTTGCACACTCATTCTCTAGTCCTCTCACCTGCGTGCAGAGCCCTGTCCTGGAGAGCGGAGGTTGGGGAATGCAGAATTCAGTGAAAAGAATGACCCAGATTCCTTCAGGAGCTCCTGGCTTGGCGTGGGGGCACCTTGCACATCTGAGATACAAGCATAAACTGTCTTTCCTTAAGCCATCCACCCTGTGACTTCACTGATCTTTCTGTCAAGCACCTGTGGGCACAGTTTTATTAGCTATCATTAGCATGCTGTACATTAGATCCCCACACCTGTTAATCTTATAACTGGAAGTCTTTACCCTTTGACCATTTCTGCCACTTCCAAGCCCTTGTAACCACTGCTGTACTCTGTTTCTCTGAGTTTAACTTATTTAGATCCACACCTACGTGATAACTGGGTGATCTTTTGGAATAAGTACTTTGGAATAAGAGTGACTAGTCTGAAGTGGATAATGGCCACATGGATGTAGAAGCTCTGATTTACTTGTGATAAAGCTGTTCTTGTCACCTTGTCATCACATATCTTGGACTTGGTCCGAGCAAGACACTGACATGTTCAGTGACGACTAAGTCCTTTTGCTCTGAAGGGATGGAGGGCTGACGCGCCATTAGATTCTGTGAAATTGTGGGGAGGACAATACATTTCGGGAGATTTCCTGAAGGAAGAAACCTATGAGGTAGAATTAGAAAGGAGGGGAGGTAGAAGTCTTGGCTGTCATCCTAGAAACCACTTATTGCAAGTCTTGGATTTAGAAGTGCAGAAGCAAAACCAGGACTACTCAGCCTAGTGGGATTGATTTTGGGGGCCCCTATAAATGAAGGGTGACATAAATGAGAGGTAGAGAGAGCTTTTGAAGACTGGGATGGTTTTCATGGAGGCTGTGATAAGATGGAGATCTAAATAGGATGAAAGGGGGCTACCTGCTTGACTCTCTGCCTATATCTAATTTTGGCAACGGGTGCCAGTTCTAAAGTATTGATAGGATCTGCTCACCTGGGTCTTCGTCAACCCCCAGTCCCCTTGAACCACCCCTTTAATCCTGGATGCACCAGGCAGGCAAGCCCTGGTACACAAATTGCCAATTCAGTCATGGAAACGACTTGGACAAACAGGACGTTTATGCTCCTGTCAGTTCATGTGTGAGCATGCAAAAGGAGCTGTCTAGTGGAGTATGAAGGACACAGGATTCCTGTCCCCTGCTGAGGTTCCAGGAAACTCAGGAGGCCATTGTGTCCTGAAATGCCCCAAATGGCTACAGTGCCTGGTTCCCTCTGGTTCTCTCTTGGGTGGAATTCCATTCTCTCCCCCTCTTCCTGTTCTGAGTTGGCAACAAGGAAGGGGCCAGCTGGATACATGGAGAGATTGTTTCCTTATTGATTCAGAGGTACTTTGAGGGGAAGAGGTTGAGGGGGAGGTCATTACATCCATGTCTGTTAGACTGGCAGGGAGGAGGGACACATGACATGTCTTGTGTGCAGCAGAGGTGGGGTGGGAGAATGACTCTTCTCCTGGCTTTACCTTTGCTGTATATACTTTGCTCTATGGATATAGCTATGGTTGTGTATTTGCTAACATGTCTTATCTCAAGGCTGAGAGTCTCCTTGTTCTCCAACCTTGAATATCTCCTTTTAATACATGAAAAATAAGATATGGGGGATGTCCAGTCATCCCTCTAAGTATCAGTGGATCCCCAGGGGCTCTGGTCTCATGAGCCTCTCTTCCTCTGGTTCCTTTTCCTGCAGTGCTGCCAGTCTCACTGGTATCTTGTTCCCTTTAGCTGTTCTCTTGGCTTTAAATGTCCTCAAACACAAGACTTAGTCCCCAGAGGAAGCTATTGTGTGAGACAGGCCCTTGCTGAAGGTTTGGGTTGCTGTCACGGGATGACAATTTGATCACTCACCGGTATGCTCACGGGTCATGGCTGACACAGAATTTCTCACCATCCAACCTCCTCTTCAGGCCTCTCCTGCCACAACGCTTCTCTTTCTGGACTTCCACTGTCCCCTGCCTATTGTCGCACCCCTCAGGCCCCCTCTCCTTATTATTTTCACTTTTTTCCTCCCTCAGTAGCTCACCCTTGCAACAATGTCTTTTGTGTGCTTCCCACATGCCAGTCACTGCTCTGCATGCCGGTTAGTTCAGGTGTCTTTGCTTTGTATTGCCTAGGGGAACAATACCTGTCCAACAAAAGGCCTTTCAGAGGTCCTCAGGATATATTCTTAAGCAATAAAGCAAAACAAACAAAAAACCATCTGTCCTGGATGAAAGTTGTCACTCTTCTGTTAAGACAGAAGGTCTACAGTCAGCTATTTTTGTCATATTTTCTTACTCTCTGGGGTCTGTAATCAGGCTGAAGCTCTTCAGGGGAGTATGTGTGTGTGCGTGTGTGCGTGTGTGTGTGTGTGTGTGCTGTGTCTGAGGATGTGTGTGCATTTATATATTTGTGTGTGTTATGGTATCTCTCTGTGTGGTATATCACATATCTGCTTTGTGAGTTTATATACAAGTTCTATGTTTAATTTAATTTTAACTTTACAGGATTCACCTTAGGGGGAAGAAGTGCCTCAAGGAGCAGGGAAGGTGCTGGGCACCTGAAGGAGCGATGTAAATAGCCCCACGAGGCAGGTGAACCTGCAGAGCTGGTCAGGGACTGAATCAGAAGGAGGTTTATTCACATGGTTTCACAGCATTCTGCTTCCTCTGTAAGCTTCCCAAGCGGCATCTGGGCTTTGGGCTTGTAGCTGTGTGAGTCACCTATTGAATGGAGGCGGGCACCCATATGACTTGGAAAAGCTTCTCTTACAAGACCCACGTCTCTGTCACTGCCCACTCCCCTCCCCAGCCTGCTTCTACTATGACCTTGGGAGAGTGCACGGGAGCACAACAGCGATGTCAAAGTAAATACCAAGCTGGCGCTGGCACAGGACCCTGGGAAACACGTGTCAAAGAGCAGAGTAAATGCCCTCAGGCAGCAAGAAGTGGATCAATGGGTTTGGAGACAGGTGAAGGATAGAGGGGGAAAGGGAACTGAAGGTGGGTCCTTTTGGCAAGTGGTCTCAGCCCTGTCTGGGTTACTGAGGGTGGTGTCCCTGAATTTCAAGGACAAGGCCCTGGGGATTTCTAGGCAAAGATTTTGAAACTGAGAGTACATGCTCCTATGTTTGAATGAATCAGGAGAGAAGGAAAAGCAGGGTTTGGCATGGGTGCATGGGTAGAGACATGCAAAGAGACGGAGACACATGCAAAGAAAGACAGGAAGAAAGAGACAGGAAGCAGAGGGAGAGATTTGGAGATACAGAAAGTTAAGAGAGATCTAGAGAGATTAAGAAACAATAAAAAAAGACTCTCCTGCTACATGCAAGAGAATGAAATTGGGTCACTGTCAACACTATGCACAAAAGTAAACTTGAAACGGATTAAAGACCTAAGTACAAGACATGAAACCATAAAACTCTTCGAAGAAAATGGGCAAAAATCTCTTGAACAACAGCATGAGTAATTTTTTCTCTCTCTACGCAAGCGAAACAAGCAAAAATAAAAAAGTGAGACTACATCAAACTAAAAAGCTTCTGCACAGAAAAGGACACCATCAACAAAATGAAAAGGCAGCCTACTCTATGGGAGAATCTATTTGCAAATGATATATCCCACAAGGGGCTAATATCCAAAATATATAAGTAATTCATACAACTAAACACCAAAAAACAAACAACCCAATTAAAAAATGGGCAGAGGACCTGAACAGACACTTATCCAAAGAAGAAATACAGAGACTAACGGGCACATGAAAAGATGCTCCACATCGCTAATCATCAGGGAAACGCAAGTCAAAACTATGAAGAGATATCATCTCACACCAGTCAGAATGGCCACTATCCAAATGCCAAGAAATTACAAGTGGTGAGGGTGTGGAGAAAAGGGAACTCTCCTACACTGTTGCTGGGAATGTAAATTGGTGCAGCCACTATGGAAAGCAGTATGGAGGTTCCTCAAAAAACAAAAAAATAGAAATACCAGATGACCCAGCAGTTCCACTTCTTCTGGGAATTTACCTGAAGGCAACAAAATCACTTTGAAAAGTGATTTGAAAAGATATATGCTATTAACACTAGCCAAGATATGGAAGCAGAGGAGCTTCCGGGAAGATGGCGGCGTGAACGGAATGATAGAATTTTCCTCCCAACATTATATTTACCCACGAAAACACAGTAAATGCAACCGTTCCTAAAAAAGAGACCAGAACAAACAGGAAAGTGCACACAGTGCAGAAACACCGGACAGGACTCGGCAGCGGGCAGCGGGTAAGAAACAGATCCGCGAACCGGCAGAACCCGGGCACTCCCCCACCCCAGCGCACCGGCGGGAAGAGAGGATTCAGAACCGGGAGGGAGTGGAAGTGCAGGCCCAGGAGATAACCAGCCCGACCGGCCCCGGGAACGCGGGTGCACAAAGCGCGGCTTAAACACCTGCTTGCTCGTGGCTGGCTCAGGGAAGGAGAAGAGAGGAGGAAAAAAGGAGAAAAGCGCCCGCTTTGTTTTTCAGCCGTCATAAAGAGACGGGAGTGCAGCAGAGAACCTCCATTCATTCTCACCCCAGCCACAGCTTTAAAGGGCCGTGTGGAGCAACGCGACCACGGCTCTGGAATAGTGGAGCAACAGCGCCACCTACAGCATTCACATAGACACCACCCTTGGTGGGTGGTTTTTCTTTTTTTTCTCTTTTTCTTTTTCTTTTCTTTTCTCTTCTTTTAGGTGTTGCTGCCTTTCCTTTTTCCTTTCTTTTCCTTCTTCTCTCTCTCCTTTTGCTTTTTGTATTATTAGTAGAATTTTTTTCTTTTCTTTTCTCTTCTTTTAGTTTTGCTGCTTCTTCTTTTTCTTTGCTTTCTTTTCCTTCTTCTCTCTCTCCTTTTACTTTTTTTTATTATTAGTAGAATTTTTTTCTTTTCTTTTCTCTCCCTTATTCTCTCTCCTTGCTACCAACAACCAATTCTACAGTCATGAGAAGACAGAAGAATATGATACAGACAAAGCTTCAGACAAACACCACCCCAGAGAAAGAAGCTGAAGGAATGGACATGCACAGTCTTCCTGAAAAAGAATTCAGAATAAAAGTCATAGCCATGCATTACGGATCTACAGAAAAATGTGCAAGAGCTGAGGGAGGAAGTGAGGGAAGTGAGGAAAGACAATGCAGAAATGAGACAAGCCAATGACGGGCTCAACAGCAGATTGAATCAGGTTCAAGACATGATCAAAGAATTGCAAGACAGGGACCAGGTATACAAAGAAAGTGAGGCAGAGAGAGATAAAAGGATCTCTAAGAATGAAAGAATATTAAGAGAACTATGTGACCAATCCAAACGGAACAATATTCGCATAATAGGACTACCAGAGGAAGAAGAGAGAGAAAAAGGGATAGAAAGTGTCTTTGAAGAAATAATTGCTGAAAATTTCCCCACGCTGGGGAAGGAAATAGTCTCACAGTCCACGGAAGCCCACAGATCTTCCAACACAAGGGACCCAAGGAAGACAACACCAAGACACATAATAATCAGGATGACAAATATCAAAGATAAAGACAGAGTATTAAAGGCAGCTAGAGAGAGAAAAAAGATCACCTACAAAGGAAAACCCATCAGACTGTCATCAGACTTCTCAACAGAAACCTTGCAGGCCAGAAGAGAATGGCATGATATATTTAACGTAATGAAAAAGAAGGGCCTCGAACCAAGAATATTGTATCCAGCACGATTATCATTTAAATATGACGGAGGGATTAAACAATTTCAAGACAAAAGAAAGTTGAGAGAGTTTGCCTCCCATAAACCACCACTACAGGATATCTTAAA
>JAQQAC010003639.1:1095908-1166440 GCA_029783875.1 Phataginus tricuspis | reverse complement strand
CACAGAACCCAAGAATGGACTAACAGATACCAAAGGGAAAGGGACTGGGGAGGATGGGTGGGAAGGGAGGGACAAGGGGGAAAAAGGGGCATTACGATTAGGAGACATAAGGGCACGGGGAGGCCTGTAGAACAGAGAGAAGACAAGTAGTGATTCTATAGCATCTCACTATGCTGATGGACAGTGACTGTACTGGGGTATGTGGTGGGGACTTTATGATGTGGGGAGTCTAGTAGCCATAATGTTGTGCATGTAATTGTAGATTAATGATACCAAAAAAAAAAAGAAGCTGTGAGCTACTTAAAAAGGGCTCAATGGTGTGTCACAGAAAAGTAGTCAGTAAAATTGAGTTGTATGCTTTTTATGAGAGATGCACCAGAAATAAATGGACACAGCAAGGTTGAACAGTAAATGGATGGATAAACATATGGGAGGTAAATGCTAACCAGAAGGAAACGAGGTTAGCCACGTAAGAATCAGATAAAGTAGAATGAAGGCCAAGATCTTTAAGTGGAACAAAGAATGCCTTTTATATAGGAAAAAAAGGTATGATTCGCCAAGAAGCTAGAACAGTCACAAACTCTTGTATATCAAAACTACTCTGCAGTGACACAGAGAAAACTAAACTTGTTAAAAATATAAGGTAAAAAACAATCATAGAAGGGGACATCTAAAATACCCCTCTTGCTCTCAAAAGACAAACGAAAAATGAACATAGAAGATTTGAGTACTATGGCAAGAAAGATTTATTACGGCTTTGCACCCAATACACAAAGAATGAACATTGTTTTCAATCTCCATGGGGCGTTAAATATGAGACCTTGATCAATATTAGGCACTAAAGAAAATCTCAATACCTCTCTAAGGTTGAAAATATACAGGTCAGATTTTTCGAAATAATGCAATGTGAGTAGAATTAAAAACAAAATTGTAATAAAAATTTTTTTAGCCTCTTGGAAATATTTTTAGAAATAAGTCTTTTAAACATCTCTTGTCAAAGGGAAAACCGAACACCAGTTAACTGGCTGCTTGGGAAAGGACAGCATGAGCACTTCGCATCTCAACATCGGGGCTGCAATCAATACAGTTGTCAGAGAATTCTTCACTTTTAGTGATTTTTATTGCAAAATGAGATATATTGAAAGTACATGAACAAAACATTTAGCTTTAGGGACTAGAACATAAAAGCCAAATAAACCAAGAGAAAGCAGGAGGGGATTAGTAGATAGAAAGGCAGAAATTTAAATCGAAAGCCGCTAACGGAACGGCCCCGCGCGCCTCTTCCCTGGGAGGCGTCTGAGGTGCGTGCAGCCTGCTCCGCAGCGCGCACAGCGGCTCCTGGGCTCGCGGGGTGGAGCCACAGGCGGGGTGGCTCCTTGGTCTGCACTGCGGTTTGCAGACCATGTGGCTCACTAACACCCTAGCTCCTGGCTCCTGTCCTCTGGCTTCCCCCCCTCATTGCTTCAGGGACTCACCTCCCGGGGACTCCCTTTCTTCACGGAAAGACAGCCGGATCACAGTCTTGCTTTCCACCCCTTGTTCTGCCAACATCCCATATAATTTTCATTTTCTGGAGCTTCCCAGTTCTTTAACCTCATTTCACCTGCTTTGGCCACAGATGGACCCAACTTGTTACCTAAATTAGCTCCATTTAGGAACTTCTTAGTTCAACTATCTCCCCGCCCCTGAGCACAACTCTGTGCTGCTAACTCTCCGACACCGCTGTGTCCTTCACGCCCCTCCGTTCACCTTCAGTGCCTTGGGGGCTCCTGTCGCCGCCACATTCCCTTTCTGCGTTAGATTTTGTAACCCATCTCTCCACTCACCAATACATTCAGCGCATGAAGTTCTGGTTCATTTGTACAAGATGATTGACCGATTTTCCTCACCTTACTGCCATTCTCTTGGATATTACCTCAGCAAAGTAACCAGCTGACTTATGGCAAACACCTTTTTAAGTCCTAAAGAATCACTGGGACCCCTGAAGAGTTGTCAGAGTTCAGATAGTGTGGGAAATAATCTGGGAAAGCTTCATGGAGGAAGAGGCCTGAGGAATCGTTGGTGTGGAGCTTGTCAGCAGGGAAAGGAGAAGCAGAATGGGGTGGGAATGCTGCTCAGAGTCCTGAGAAATGAAAGAGAGGTGCAAACTTGTGAAGGGCGATAAGTATCACAGTGGTCCCATATCAGATTGACATTCAAGCCTTTCATAAGCCAATTCAAACTTCTTTTCAGCCTTATTTGCCAGCCTTCTATCTACTGCACTTTCAAAACACATCCAACTCTATCCTGGACATTCCAAAGACATTCCCATCTGTTTCCTTGGAATGCTCTTTCTTCCTTTCTTTCTTGTCAAATACTACCCATTTTTGAGGTCGTGAGTAAAAGCCACCTCCGTGTGGTTTTCTCCAAGCCTCCCAAGCTCAGAGTTCATTGTTCCCTCCTGGCATTTACGTATCTCTTCAGTGCAGCGCTGAGCCCTGAAATTAAGCTGTGTGTTGATCTGTGTTGTAGGCACTGTGCTCCTCGAAGGCAGGAATTTTTGCACACAATGCACTGGTATATAGTAAGGGCTCAATAAATGTTCCTCTAAATGAAAGCAATTTTACTCATCTATGTTCCGAGGGGTTACAGCAATAATATATAGGAAGTAGAATGGGCTGGAATTTTGGGAGAGGAATCTCAGGAGGGCTGATGGAGATTTGGGGAGCAGAAGAACCCTGCTATGGGCAATAGGAAGAGAAATGGTGGGAACTCTTCACCTCCCAGGCATTTTGTGTATGTGAAATTATTGAACTATGAATGATATGTTCTTGTTCTTTGAGTTATTTGTATTGCAGATAAGGCCACTGGGAAGACCATGAGTGGAAGCGGGCAGCTTTTCTTCAAGCCAACACCGGCTGTGACTGAGGGTGGTAGGCAAAATGATCACCCCTCCTCCTGAGATGTCCACATCCTAATCCTTGGGGCCTGTGAATATGTTGTGTTACATGGTGAGGGGGCATTCAGGTTGCAGGTGGATTTAACTGACATTGAGATGGGGAGATGATTCTGGTGATCCTGGCCTGAGTGGGTCCAATGTAATCATAGTGTCCTTCTAAGTGAAAGAGGGGTGCAGGGGAGTCTGAGTCAGAGAAGATGTGAAGCAGAGGTTGGAGTGATGTGATTACTGGCTTCGAAGAAGGAAGGGGGCAAAGCCAAGGAATGCGGGTGGCCTCTAGAAGCTGGAAAAGGCACAGACCTGGATTTTCCCCTAGAGCCTCCAAGAGGAACATTGCCCTGTTGATGCACTAATGTTA
This sequence comes from Phataginus tricuspis, assembly GCA_029783875.1. Classification (NCBI taxonomy): domain Eukaryota; kingdom Metazoa; phylum Chordata; class Mammalia; order Pholidota; family Manidae; genus Phataginus; species Phataginus tricuspis. The sequence continues at coordinate 1,163,144 of JAQQAC010003639.1, read as the reverse complement.
GCCCTGTGAAACCCAATTCAGACTCTGACCTCCAGAACTGTAAGATTTGTAAGGTTTTAAGCCATTAAATTTGCAGTAATTATTACAGCAGCAACAGGAAATGTACATGGAGGTAAATTTCTCTGCAGGCTCCTTTGTCCAGCTGCCTCTCCCCTGGGGGAGATTCTTCTTTTACTGCAAAACCCTAAGCAGTTCAGAGTTTTGAGGAAATATGGGAGGACAGGTCTATTACAGCCCCTCATGCACATGAGGTCAGTGATGAAGAGGGAGGGGAGGGGAGCGCATACTAGGGGTTGAGTGCAGCATCTAAGGAAATAATCAAGGAGGTTGACTAGGGCTCATGCACAAGGAGAGAGTACCACCATGTGCCTCATCCCCACTTTCCCTGGTGCATGTCTTCCTGCGGCTTGAAGTCAGTGGGTGACCCAGGAAGAGATACTCTTTCTCTTTAAGGGCCAAACTCTTCACTTCTGAATAGAGAAGTTGAATCAGATTCCTTTTAGGCCACTAGCAGCTCAGTTCCTGACCTTCACTTTCACTCAGTCAGTGTCCCCTTCTGCCCACTCCCATCCTTGTATGCTCCTGCCTTAGACACACATATATCCAGAGGGCCCGAGACAGGCTCCTTTTCAGGTGTGTGCCCTTTGCAACTTTACTTAAGCTTCCAGCTCCTCATTTTCCTGGGAGAAGCCCCTTGTATAGAATAATTTACACAAACTGTATGTTTTTGTCATATTCTCACGTTTTTGGATCCCAGAACATGATACTTTTGGTGCATAGGTTGCTTCCTGCTTGAGTGGAAGGAAAGAAACCTAAGACCTTTCTGGCCTCTTCCTGTTGATTATTGCTGTAATTGTTTGCCATAGATAGCCTATTTGGAACAGCAGAGGGCGCTGTTGGACAGTTAAATTTCCAAGTATAGACTGGTGCGAATTTTATTTTTGATAATTCTATTTTAGGTATTTTATACTGATTGCAACTAATTTAGTTTGTGTAATACTCCAAATAAATAGACAAGAAGAGAATAATAAAATTAACACTAGCATTACATACCCACTGTCTAGTTAAGTCAAATTTTAACAGTATGTCTATTAAAAAACCCAGTAAAGTGTCAATTGAACCTTGAATCCTTTCAAACCCAACTTTAAAAAAAGGGAACACAGAGAGAAAAGCTTCTCACTGATCATGCTAATGGATATCCCGGAAGCTTACATGTCCTACATCTGCTGACCGTGGGGTTAGTGTCCCCAAACCCCTCCGTCCATTGCTATTTTCCTAGCCCTGTTTCAGATGTGGTTTTATCTCAGTTTGTTTCTCTGTTTTCCTGATTTTCTCTGCTTTCTATTTTCTGAAGACTCCTAAAAAAATGCTGGTGGTGTTTATTCCTGATTCCTAAACCATTATGGATATATTCTGATTTTATTTATCTTTTCTGTTATTTCTTGGGGTTTGGGATGAAAAGGAAAGTAGATGTCTGGGATCGGTTTTCAATTTTGGTTCAGTCTCTTTTACTGCCTTATATTTCTCAATGTTCTATAATTACAATCCTGATTTTTCATTTAGAAGATTATGTATAAATTTCCAAGTGTATTATCTGAATCTCATATAATGAGAACATATTTATGTTACTTGTATAATAACAAGAGCACACACACAAAAAGAAGTTAGTGCCAATTAGAACATTATCAGAACTTAAGGACTACATCTGAAGTGAGTCTGACAGAGAAGGCTTTTGGTGCATTAGTTATTAAATAACAAAGATAAAAGTAAATGATACAGTTTAGCGAAAGAACAACAAGATAAATGTAAGGAATGTAGAATAGGAGAAGTAAAGAAGAAAATCCATAGATTGAAAGACCAGAATACAGATAAAAAGGATAAATAAAAGATGAATTAAAATATTTTAAAAAGACCAATAAAATTAATCAATAGAAAAGTCAAAAGACCAAACACCTATTAATGAAAATTAAATGGAGATATAACCATAGATACAGAATTTAAAATGATAAGATCTCTAGGGATTTACCCAAAGAAAACAAAATCTCTGATTTGAAAAGATATGTGCACCCCTATGTTTACCACTGCATTATTTACAATAGCCAAGAGATGGAAGCAACCTAAGTGTCCATCAGTAGATGAATGGATAAAGAAGATGTGGTACATATACACAATGGAATACTATTCAGCCATAAAAAGAAAAGAAAAGAAATCCTATTTGCAGCTACATGGATGGATCTAGAGGGTATTATGCTCAGTGAAATAAGCCAGGTGGAGAAAGACAAATACCATATAATTTCACTTATTTTTGGAATATAAAAACAAAGTAAAAAGGAATGAACAAAACACTAGTCACTTCTCAGAGACACTGAGAAGTGACTAATGGTTGCCATGGGGGAGGGGTTGGGGAGAGTGGGTAGGGAACGTGAGGGGATAACAGGGCACAAAAATTCTCAGTCATAATATAGGTTGGTCACAGGGATAGTACAGCACGGATAATATAGCCAATGATTCTGTAACATCTTCGTATGTTGACGCATAGTAACTGCACTAGTGAGGGTGAGGACTTAATAATATGGGGAACTGTTGAACCACTGTGTTGTGTACTTGAAACCAATATAAGATTGTATATCAATGACACTTCAATAAAAAAATTAAAAAAATGGTAAGATCACTCCTAATACAATAAAAAAATTTCAAGGTAATGAATACTTTCTATGACAACATAAATACTTAACATTTACTTTGAAGAATTAAGAATACAAGCAGACAAATAATTATGGAAAATGTTTTAAAACAAACACGATCATCCCCAAATTCCTTGCCTTCAAAGCATCAGGTCTGCATGGTTTTACTGTATAGTCCAACGAATCCTGTAAGAAAGAGATCATTTTTATGGTTAATTAAACTACTTCAGAACTTTGAAAAAATGGAAAAATTCCAAATTCATTTTATGAAGCTAACATAATCCTGGTACTAAAACTTCAAGATAGTAAAAATAAAGACATTAAGACTAATTCTACTTATGAAAAGCAATACAAAATTCTAATTATTTATATATTTTTATATATTTTTTATTTTGGTATCATTAATGTACAGTCACTTGAACATTATGATTACTAGACCCCCTATTATCAAGTCCCCCCCACATACCCCACTACAGTCACTGTCCATCAGCGTAGTAAGATGCTGTAGAATCATGACTTGTCTTCTCTATAAATACTGCCTTTCCTGTGTCCCCTGCCGTTGCATTATGTGTGCTAATCGTAATGCCCCTTTTCACCCCTTATACCTCCCTTCCCACCCATCCTCCCCAGTCCCTTTCCCTTTGGTAGCTGTTAGTCCATTCTTGGGTTCTGTGAGTCTGCTGCTGTTTTGTTCCTTCAGGTTTTCCTTTGTTCTTATACCCCGCAGATGAGTGAAATCATTTGATACTTGTCTTTCTCCACCTGGCTTATTTCACTGAGCATAATACCCTCTAGCTCCATCCATGTTGTTGCAAATGGTAGGATTTGCTTTCTTCTTATGGCTGAATAATATTCCATTGTGTATATGTACCACATCTTCTTTATCCATTCATCTACTGATGGACACTTAGGTTGCTTCTATTTCTTGGCTATTGTACATAGTGCTGTGATAAACATGGGGTGCATATGTCTTTTTGAAATTGGGATCCTGCATTCTTAGGGTAAATTCCTAGAAGCGGAGTTCCTGGGTCAAATGGTATTTCTATTTTGAGTTTTTTGAGGAACCTCCATACTGCTTTCCACAATGGTTGAACTAATTTACATTCCCACCAGCAGTGTAGGAGGGTTCCCCTTTCTCCACATCCTCCCCAACATTTGTTGTTGTTTGTGTTTTGGATGTTGGCCATCCTAACTGGTGTGAAGTGATATCACATTGTGTTTTTAATTTGCATTTTTCTGATGATTAGCGATGTGGAGCATCTTTTCATGTGCCTGTTAGCCATCTGAATTTCTTCTTTGGAGGAGTTTCTGTTCAGCTCCTCTGCCCATTTTTTAATTGGATTATTTGCTTTATGTTTGTTGAGGTGCGTGAGCTCTTTATATATTTTGGATGTCAACCCCTTATTGGATATGTCATTTATGAATATATTCTCCCATACTGGAAGATGTCTTTTTGTTCTACTGATGGTGTCCTTTGTTGTACAGAAGTTTTATAGTTTGGTATAGTCCCATTTGTTCATTTTTGCTTTTGTTTCCCTTGCCCAGGGAGATATATTCATGAAGAACTTGCTCATGTTTATGTCCAAGAGATTTTTGCCTATGTGTTTTTCTAAGAGTTTTATGGTTTCATGACTTACATTCAGTTCTTTGGTCCATTTTGAGTTGACTTTTGTATATGGGGTTAGACAATAGTCCAGTTTCATTCTCTTACATGTAGCTGTTCAGTTTTGCCAACACCAGTTGTTGAAGAGGCTTTCATTTCCCCATTGTATATCCATGGCTCCTTTATCGTATATTAATTGACCATACATGCTTGGGTTTATATCTGGGCTTTCTGTTCTGTTCCACTGGTCTATGGGTCTGTTCTTGTGCCAGTACCAAATTGTCTTGATTACTGTGGCTTTGTAGTAGAGCTTGAAGTCAGGGAGGGTAACTCCCCCTGCTTTATTCTTCCTTCTCAGGATTGCTATGGCTATTTGGGGTCTTTTGTGGTTTCATATGAATTTTAGAACTATTTGCTCTAGTTCATTGAAGAATGCTGTTGGTATTTTGATAGGGATTGCATTGAATATGTAGATTGCTTTAGGGAGGATGGCCATTTTGACAATATTAATTCTTCCTAGCGAAGAGCATGGGATAAATTTCCACTTATTAGTGTCCTCTTTAATTTCTCTTAGGAGTGTCTTGTAGTTTTGAGAGTACAGGTCTTTCACTTCCTTGGTTAGGTTTATTCCTAGGTATTCTACTCTTTTTGATGCTATTGTGAATGGAATTGTTTTCCTGATTTCTCTTTTCGCTAGTTCACCATTAGTGTATAGGAATGCAACAGATTACTGTGTATTAACTTTGAATCCTGCAACTTTGCTGAATTCAGACATTAGATCTAGTAGTTTTGGAGTGGATTCTTTAGGGTTTTTTATGTACACTATCATGTCATCTGCAAACAGGGACAGTTTGACTTCTTCTTTACTAATCTGGATGCCTTTCATTTCTTTGTGTTGTCTGACTGCCATGGCTAGGACCTCCACAACTCTGCTGAATAAAAGTGGGGAAAGTGGGCATCCTTGTCTTGTTCCCCATCTTAAAGGAAAAGCTTTCAGCTTCTCACTGTTAAGCATAATGTTGGCTGTAGGTTTTTCATATATGGCCTTTATTATGTTGAGGTACTTGCCCTCTATGCCCATTTTGTTGAGAGTTTTTATCATGAATGGATGTTGAATTTTGTCGAATGCTTTTTGAGCATCTATGGAGATGATCATGTGGTTTTTGTCCTTCTTTTTGTTGATGTAGTGGATGATGTTGATATATTTTCAAATGTTGTACCATCCTTGCATCCCTGGGATGAAAACCACTTGATCATGATGGATGATCTTTTTGATGTATTTTTGAATTCAGTTTGCTAATATTTTGTTGAGTATTTTTGCATCTATGTTCATCAGCAATATTGGTCTGTAATTTTCTTTTTTTGTGGTGTCTTTGCATGGTTTTGGTATTAGAGTGATGCTGGCCTCATAGAATGAGTTTGGAAGTATTTCCTCTTCTTCTACTCTTTGGAAAACTTTAAGGAGGATGGGTATTAGGTATTCACTAAATGTTTGATAAAATTCAGCAGTGAAACCATCCGGTTCAGGAGTTTTGTTCTTAGGTAGTTTTTTGATTACCGATTCAATGGTCTGTTCAGATTTTCTGTTTCTTTCTGCATCATTCTTGGAAGGTTGCATTTTTCTAGAAAGTTGTCCATTTCTTCTAGGTTATCCAGTTTGTTACCATATAATTTTTCATAGTATTCTCTCATAATTCTTTGTATTTCTGTGGGGTCTGTAGTGATTTTTCCTTTCTCATTTCTAATTCTGTTTGTTTGTAGACTCTATTTTTGTCTTGATAAGTCTGGCTATGGGTTTATCTATTTTGTTTATTTTCTCCATGAACCATGAACCAGCTCCTTGCTTTCATTGATTCTGTCTATGGTTTTATTCTTCTCAATTTTATTTATTTCTGCTTTAATCTTTATTATGTCCCCCCTTCTACTGGCTTTGGGCCTCATTTGTTCTTCCTTTTCTAGTTTCATTAATTGTGAGTTTAGACTGTTCATTTGGGACTGTTCTTCTTTCCTGAGGTAGATTGTATTGCAATATATTTCCCTTTTAGCATGGCCTTCTCTGCATCCCACACATTTTGTGGTGTAGAATTATTTTTGTCATTTGTCTCCATATATTCCTTGATCTCTGTTTCTATTTGGTCATTGATCCTTTGATTATTTAGGAGCATGTTGTTAAGCCTCCATGTGTTTGTGGGCTTTTTCATTTTCTTTGTGTAATTTATTTCTAGTTTTATACCCCTGTGATGTGAGAAGCTGGTTGGTACAATTTCAATCTTTTTGAATACTGAGGTTCTTTTTGTGGCCTAGTATATGATCTATTCTTGAAAATGTTCCATGTGCACTTGAGAAGAATGCGTATCCCATTGCTTTTGGATGGAGTGTTCTGTAGATGTCCGTTAGGTCCATCTGTTCCAATGTGTTGTTCAGTGCTTCTGTCTCCTAACTTATTTTCTGTCTGGTTGATCTGGCCTTTGAAGTGAGTGGAGTGTTGAATTCTCCTAGAATGAATGCATTGCATTCTGTTTCCCCTTTTAATTCTGTTAGTATTTGTTTCACATATATAGGTGCTCCTGTGTTGGGTGCATAGATATTTATAATGGTTATATCTTCTTGTTGGACTGACCCCTTTATCATTACGTAATGCCCTTCTTTGTCTCTTGTGACTTTCTTTGTTTTGAGGTCTATTTTGTCTGATACAAGTACTGTAACTCCTGCTTTTTTCTCACTATTAGTTGCATGAAATATCTTTTTCCATCCCTTCACTTTTAGTCTATGTATGACTTTGGGTTTAAAATGAGTCTCTTTAGGCAGCATATAGATAGGTCTTGCTTTTTTATCCATTCATTGACTCTACGTCTTTTGATTGGTGCATTCAGTCCATTTACATTTAGGGTGATTATCAATAGGTATGTACTGATTGGCCGTGCAGGCTTTAGATTCGTTGTTTACAAATGTTCAAGGTTAACTTCCTTATTATCTAAGAGTCTAACTTAACTCACTTAATATGCTGTTACAAACACAATCTAAACGTTTTTTTCTTCCTCCTCCATTCTTTATATATTAGGCATCATATTCTGTATTCTTTGTCTATCTCTTGATTGACTTTGGAGATAGTTATTTTAATTTTTGCACTTGCTTAGTAATTAGCTGTTCTACTTCCTTTGCTGTGGTTTTATTACCTCTGGTGACAGCTATTAAACCCTAGGAACACTTCCATCTATAGCAGTCCCTCCAAAATACACTGTAGAGATGGTTTGTGGGAGGTAAATTCTCCCAGCTTTTGCTTATCTGTAAATTGTTTAATCCCTCCTTCAAATTTAAATGATAATCTTTCCAGATAAAGTATTCTTGGTTCAAGGCCCTTCTGCTTCATTGCATTAAATACATCATGCCACTCCCTTCTGGTCTGTAAGGTTTCTGTAGAGAAGTCTGATGATAGCCTGATCAGATGTTCTTTGTATGTGATCTTATTTCTCTCTCTGGCTGCTTTTAATAGTCTGTCCTTATCCTTGATCTTTGCCATTTTAATTACTATATGTCTTGGTGTTGTCTTCCTTGGGTCCCTTGTGTTGGGAGATCTGTGCATCTCCATGGCCTGAGAGACTATCTCCTTCCCCTAGATTGGGGAAGTTTTCAGCACTTACCTCCTCAAAGACACTTTCTATCCCTTTCTCTCTCTCTTCTTCTGGTACAATGTGAATATTATTCCGTTTGGATTGGTCACACAGTTGTCTCAATATTCTTTCATTCTTAGAGATCCTTTTTTCACTCTATGCCTCAGCTTCTTTGTATTCCTCTTCTCTAGTTTCTATTTCATTTATCGTCTCCTCTACCGTATCCAATCTGCTTTTAATACCGTCCATTGTGCTCTTCAATAATTGGATCTCCTCACAGAATTCATTCCTGAGTTCTTGAATATATTTACATACCTCCATGAGCATGTTAATGATTTTCTCAAGGGTGGTATTAAGAATTTTACTCTATACCAGATTCCTTTGGCGTTTCATATTTGTATATGGCGCCCTCTAGTGCCCAGAAGCTCTACTCCCTTGAGCTGCCCAGCTCCTGAAGCTATGTTGGGGGTTGCATGGGAGTGGTATTGGTGCCTGGGGGGAGGAAAGAGCTGTTTCCTGCTTCCCGGCTGCTATGGCTGTCTCCACTGCCTGAACCTGTGGGCTGAGCACACAAGTATAAGCCTCTATGCTTTGTGTTTGTAGTTGCTGTAAACAGATCTTCCCTCTGGCTGGCCTAATGCCAGGGTAGGGATTGCCGGTTTGCGAGCCAGGTGGGCCTGGCCGGAAGAAAGGTGCAGTAGGCTACATATCACGGAGGGGGTCTTTGGAGCTGTGTAGCCAGCCAGGGAGCTGGAGCACCTGAAGATTGTCTAAGGAGGAAGATTTCTTTTTCTTCCTTAAATATAAGAGTCCATATGGCAAAGCTCCCAACCTGCTGGGCAGAGTGCACCTGGACAATTTTGTCTACCTGTCCTCTCTCCTGAGCAGTAAGCTCTGTGTAATTCTTGCCCCTTTAGCAGCCCTCTTGCTAAGGGCTTCCTTGTTAGGAAGTCTCTCAGACTGCCCACCTTTCTTTTGTCCCAGAGCAGCCAGATATGGATCCCTGCTTTCCACAAGTGGCTGGAATCTCAGTCTCTCCAGGAATTCTGCCTGTCTTAGCTTTCCAACCCCGTAATTATGAGAGTACCATGCAAGCACCATGAATTGTAGGTTTGTGTTCCCAGAGCAGATCTCCGGAGTTAGGTATTCAGCAGTCCCAGGCCTCCACTCCCTCCCTGCTCGGGTTCTCTTTCTCCCACCAGTGAGCTGGGGTGGGGGAAGGGCTTGGGTACGTTACCCTGTTCTGTGAGGTCTGCTCTTTTCTCCAGGTGTATGCAGTCTGGCGCAGTCCTCTTTCCTGTTGCTCTTTCAGGAATAGTTTATTAATTTTACTTTTGTATTATATGCAGTTTTAGGAGGAAGCCTGTATCTCACCTCTCATGCTGCCATCTTTAATCTCTACTAAGGTTTTGAAGGAATTATCTTGATAAACTGCGAGCCTGACTCTAAAAGCCCATGATTGTTCCACCTGTAGATCCCCAAACAGCAGGAAGTCGTGCAGCAACCAAGAAGGTGATATGTTCTAATGTTGACCTCTGTTTTGGCCGTGGGAGATGATAAGCAGGGAGAACAGACTGAATAAGACAGTGGACGAGGGAGTTATTCCACCAGGGCAGAACCTGGGGAAGTCAGATGGTCAAAATAAGGACTTTGCCAAAGAACAATGGAATTAGTTCATTGTTATGGACCAGTGACTGCTGTACACGTTCCCTGCTCCTCTTTCCCAAATCACAGATTTAATTGCAGTTGATCTGTTTCTGACTCCTCCACTGCATCTTGGGGTGTTTGGGGCAGAGGAGGGCTTCTTGTAGCTTAAATGTCACCAGATCACAAAGATACCCGTCCAGACCTGACTGAGGAGGAGGTCCTCACCCAGACATCCTGGACTTTGAGCTGCAGGCAGGGCCTTGATGGGACTTTTCTGTTGTCTTTTTTGAGGACGGAGTGTGTGTGTCCTTCCGGGAGAGGAAGGATGAGATAGTTGGGTGGCCAGAGGCACAGATGGTGGAAAGACTGCAAGTTAATCCCTAGTACCCATTCTCCCCTCCTTCCTCAGTCATGGAATCTTCAGATGTTATCTGGATGCTTGGATGCTGGACCTAACAATGATTTCCCAGCTGCCATTGCTGTTATATTGGCCGTAAGACCAAGAGTACATACGGGGAAGTGGCTGGTGCGGCTGCAGGGCAATGCCCGTAGAAGGAGGACAGGATGCCCTTCTTTGTCCCCTTTCTCTCTGCCACTGGCCAGAACAGGGACATGTGAGCTGGAAGTGGAGGAGAGCCCTTTAATGAGGAGGTGAGAGAGGATCCCCACAATGAAGACGGTAGTGCAACCAGATAGAGGGCAAGTCCCACAACGGTCATCCCACACTTCTGTGAGAGAAAAATGTGTTTTTTCAGGATCTTATCCTAATACACATTTCCCGTGAAATTTATATAATCATAAAAAAAGACCCTTGTAGCATTTAAAAAATGACCAACCAACCACCAGTGCCACCAATATCCAAAGAACCAAATTCAAGAGGAGACAATAAAAGAGGTGCAGTAAGGACTTGAGAAATGTTCTGTATTTAATCAAGAGACATAAACTAACAAACAAAGGTGTATTTTCTTTGCTCTCAAAGACTGTCATATTTGAGTGAAAGCATTTGATACAGCGGTGGGGATCTGGAGACGGGGCTGCTTTGTAGCTTGACTGGCAATTACACAGCAGACCCACGTCCCTGCAATTGGCTTGATCTGTCTCCAGTGGTGTATATTTTCTCCAGTGTATGGTATTTGTCATAAGCAAGCTTTTCTTTTCTTCAGCATCAGACATAAATTGCATTTATAAACAGGCAAAATAGGTTGATTCAGTGTTACATGGCAGCACATAAATAATTTAAATGCTACACAAATGCCACATAAAGATAAAGTATTTTAAACAAGTTGCAGTTATTAGTCCAGGTATGATACTATATCACAATAGATATGATAACAACAATATGATGCTGGCCATTTTAATTATAGATGTATCTATATCCTACGTATATTAAAAATACTTTATGTGGAATACATTACTCAAATGGAATTATTATGCTGCACTTAAAAGTCCAATGCTTATAAAGTAACAGTGGAGCTTTAAAATGTTGTAAACATTTCAAATCTATATGGAGATAAACACCCATAATATCCTTTGTTTCAAATTAAATTTTTCTCTGAAGTGTGGTATTTAAAGAAGTTTAAAGTCGGGCTTCTCTAATGCAAGCTCTGGTGGGCTGAGGGACCCACAGGACTCAGAGTCCTGACCCTGTCCCAGCCAGCACACCCTCAGCGGCCTCAGGGTGATGCTCAGGTCTGTGTGGTGCAGTCAGGCAAAAACCTCTCTAGTTTTAGGCCCCCAATTAACATAGGAGGCGACTGCAGCCCAGAGGGGAAGCTACATTTTCTGGATGATACCATGTGCTTTCTTCCTCCATTAGGTGGTAAAAATCCTTTCTGTGGCAGGTCTCAGGAGTTCTAGTTCTGTTGTGTTATGGCCCTAAGTGCAGTGCCTTTTGTATTATTCTTCAGTTTGATTCATCAGCAAGAGGCTGCAGATAGAGGAGGGAGGGAAAAGGCAAAGGAGAGGCGGTGAAGGGAAGGGAAAGTGTTCTCTCTCTTCTTTTTCTTCTTCCTTTTATCCCTTGAGAATTTTCTTTATTGAATTATACTTGATATACAGTATCATATTGGTTTCAACTATACAACATAATGGCTCCACAGTTATATGCATTATTGTAAGTGCTCTATTGAGTTATCTGATGAAAAATTCCTGTCTTCCTTTTTTCCTTCCTTACTTCCATCAATATATGATTTTCAAAAAGTTAAAAATAAACCATGACTCTCATACAATGTAGTATGAGAATAAATAAAAATTGGACCAGTGTTTTGAGTACTTGAAACCAATGTAAGATTGTATATCAAGTATACCTCGATTAAAAAAAAAAAGATTTCCTTGATTCATTAATGATGGAACCAGCAAGATAGGAGAGACTAGTATTTTCATTAAAGAAAAAAGTGGTGGAATAAGATTGTAAAATTAGATACAAAACTGATGAATGTTCTATAGGACCCAACCTTTGGGATTACCCAACCTTTGAGAGAGAAAATCATTCCCAGTTTACCAACCTTCTCCAAATTAACATCTGGCTTTATGGAGTCTGAGCTCTACTCAGTAATAGAGTGAGCCAGATAATACTGTATTCCCTGGAGAATGAGATGATCCTCAAGTGGGTTTATTAAACAATGACTTAGTATGCCTTTGAAAGGGTGCAAAGGACAACTAGTCTTATTTCCAAGTTTCAGATTGTTTTTCTTAATTCTTTGATATTTCCAAACATCTTCCATTTCTTCCTTGCCTTTTCCCCTGTAGTCCTTTGTAAAACTATTGTGAGCTCCGTTCTGTGCATTAGGGATACAGTGGTGAAAAAGATATCCACAGAGCTCTAACATGTCCTGCTCCAACTGGCTTTCTTCATTGGGTGGCAGCCTTACTTCCCAGCCCAATCTGGTGTTAGAGGTAAGGACAGTCTACCGTCTGCCTGGTTCTTCAACATGACCCTCACAGAGTCCAGTCTCCTCTTATGGGGTCGCTCTGACAGCCCTTGGTAACCCTAGTGTCTGCCCTCGAAGGACTGCCCTGTGGAAGAGGGAGCAGGCATTTTATTTGATGCTCATAAGACAGACCCACAGTCAGCGAGTGGAGTTCACACGCTTCATGTAAATTTGCCTGGGCATTTGTGCCATGTTTTCTTTCCCCCTCTACATTTGCAGGGCATTTCAAAATACAGAAACCCAGTATTGTGTGGTCCACTCACTCTTCCGCTGCCCTTTACCATTCCACCTCCCCAGTTAGTCCTTTTCTTTCAAAAACAAGTAATAGCTGTTATTCCATTTTGTTTGAATACAATTAATGTAGTTACATGACAAAGAACTTCTGAAGTATCTCCTATGAGACAAACAGAAAAATGGTGAAAGTGGTTCATTTTTTCCCCCCGTTTTCAGCCAGCAATTTTTTAAATTACACCGTGCTTTATTACTTTCTGAACAAACAGCTGCAGGGCATGAATCAAGCCTGCCAGCTACATAAGTGTCCTTACTGCGTTTGCAGTTTATAAATATTTCTTCGGCCAACCTCACAATAGCCAGGTGAGGCCTAGAAGTCTCTGAAGCCAAGCAAAGGTGAGCAAGACGGATTAGCACAGACTCACCCTGCAGTCCAGGTCTGATACCGTCTTGCCAATGGGGTTCAGCCCTGGAGAAGTTCACTATGGATTTAATGTGACCAAAGAAATGACAGTAGAACATTCTTGGGGTGAAAGGATTATACCCAAGTTTATTTCCATGGCAGCAGGTCAGTCACCAGAATCTGGTCCCCTCGGAGCGAGTCTGCAGGCAGCAAGCCGGTCTCTGCCTCAGGGCCTCTCTACCTGGGTAGCTGTCTCAGTCTCCAGCCTCTGCTCTGCTCTCCTGCAGCCTTGCAGCCGTGCCACCGTATTGCCCAGAGCACTGGGCGGAGCTCTTTATATAGAGTCAACAACAATATATTGATCACACATGTGTAGTGAGCCAGCCAACCAGGGCCAGGTGAGAATCCTGGCCACAGGAAACTTCACTTTATCCTCAGATGCTTAAGACACTGAAGGAGCACTAGGAAAATATAAGTTGGTGGCATATTTTCTAGAAAGAGCTTTGCACCTAGGACTAAGTTTGGGAAAATCTCAAAAATCCTTGTCCTTCAACAACTAAAAAATAGCTGTCAGTCTGTAGTAATAATTTCAACAAGCTTTTTGTTTAAGTATTTCACTTTGACACCCTCAAAGCTATAAGACAGCATCTTCTTAAATTAAGCTTGTAAAGCCTGTTGAAATGTGGTTGTGGAGAACACTGTGTTTTTCCTATACTTCAACAAGTGTTCCTCTACTATTTACCTGTTTTATTTTATACCCTTTGTATTCTTTGTAATGGCTTGATTGGTGCTAGAAAAAAAAAACCTGGTTCATGTGTGAATGTAGATTGAAGCAGGGCTTACAAGTTTTCTCTCATGAAATTTGAGGTGGAAAAGTTGACATTCGTTTTTAATTATGTGATGTGAAGAATTTCCAAATAAAACTTTTTTCATGAAAGACTCATGGTCTAGCTACAATTGAAATAATAAAAATCGAGGTAGTGCCGCAGCAGCTGGAGGGCAGAGGAGGCTGTGGGGCCCGTCTTGTCCTCCCCCTGAGTCCTCCACAGACCCCGGTGACGGAGGGCGATCCTGCAGTGAGACTTCAGCAGAGACACACGCTGCCAGTTCCAGAACAAATTCCCTGCAGGCCGGAGGTCCAGAGTGGCAGTTTGAAGAAACAATCCAAACTCTAAAGGATCTTTATGCTGAAGCAGAGACACTTGGTAGCCAATCGCACCGGGAAGGCTGTTCGGCTTGTTTAACAGAATTACATCATCTTCTTATGCATGGAAATCCATTATGAGAAGGTTCTGAGAAAGTCTCCAAATACATCCAAGAGCAGAATAAGAACAGATATGCTCCCCTGGGCCTCCTCCTGACAACACCCACTGAGAAGGGCTTCGAGTTTTTAGCTGAAATTGTGAAGACAGAGGCATGAGCAGTGGAAGATAAAGCACAGAACTAAAGATCCCACCATCAGCCGAGGCCCTCATCTATCCCTCGGCTGGTGGCAGAGAATCCTCTCCTCCTCTCCAGAGCATCAGTCCTCTGTATCTGCTGCCAAGGTCATGGTGCCATTTATCCCAAGGAATAACTTGGTAGAATCCCACACCTCGAGGTACCTCTAGTTGCTCAGCATCCACTTTGTATCTCCAAACTGTGCAGGACTCTGGACTCTTTTGATAGTTTCTGAGAAAGCACAACGAAACATTTCACTTTTCAAAAATTCAAAGCCTTTAGTAAATATGCAGTTGTTCAGCGAACACAAAGTTGAGTTCTTATCTCCCGCCAGAACGAGCAGTTCTCTTCATCTCTTGGGCCAGCTTCCCAGGTGGCTCTAGACTTCAACAAGTCATATCTCAGCCAGCGTTCAGTCTCATTCCCCGAAATCAAGAAAATGCTTTTCTCCAGGATTTTGGCCAAGGGTAGGCCGTGTCTGTGGTTTTGCTAATGCATCTCCCAGATTTCAAAGAACTATCAGTTTGCCATGACTCAAATCTTAAAGATCTATATTTGCTGTTCAGACTCTTGATTTGAGGCTCATTGGAAAAATAATGTATGATGTTATTTGTTTTATTATGGCATTTATTCCTAGATAATTCAGTATTTATTGTAGTTTCCAGTTCTCTTTTTTTTTTGGAGAATTTTGTTTTTATTGCATTACCTTGAATGTTGGAAAGATGTGGCATATGTTGCTCATTCCTTACAAAAATAAGCACATAAAGTAGGTGGTAAGCCATCAAACACATAAACATCCCTATGGTATCCCTGAATATGTAATAAGCAAGTGTAATACATATATTTATAGTTTTGTTATTGTCTTGCCAATGGGTTTCAGCCCTGGGCAAGTTCACTATGGATTCAATGTGACCAAAGAAATTGACAGCAAAACTGTTCTTGGGGTGAAAAGGTAATACCCAACTTTATTTCCAGGTGGTCAGTCACTAAAATCCGGTTCACTCAGAGCGAGTCTGTATGCAGCAAGCTGGTCTCTGCCCCTGGGCTCCTCTGTCTGCACAGTCGTCCAGCACAGCCGTCCTCTGGGCCTCTGTCCTAGGTGCTGCCACCACTCCAGCCTCTGCTCTGCTTTCCTGCAGCCTTGCAGCCATGCCACCCTGTCGCACCCAGAGCCCTGGGAGGAGCCCCCCATATAGAGTCAACAGCCACGCGCTGCCCACAGGTGTGCAGTGAGCTAATCAACCAGGGCCAGGTGAGAATCCTGACCACAGGAACTCTCATTTAATCCACAGTTATAAATATAATTTATGAGAAAAAAATCTGCTTGGGAATAATACTATAAATTGCTCATTAAAACTCTCCCTGCTGGCAAACCTTATGATTCATAGGCCTTCCTCGTATGCAGTATTTAATGCACAGAAATCTTATGATTGGTTTAAATACAGTAAATTAAGTAATTTCTAGTTAAAACTCTCAAGTCTGAGTCAGTATTTCCAGTTCTTTTGTCTGTATGTTCTCAGGATCATGGCTTCGTATGCCCTTCATTCATCTTAGGGGTTTGAGAGCATTGTATTTGAGAAAAAGTTAAGAAATATCTTAGGAGAGAATGAAACAAATATTTTACTTTAAGAGATATTGTAGGTGCTAATGCCAGATTTAATCTCTCAGATTTAGTTTCTTTTATGGGTCTGGGAGTTATTCCATAAATCCTGTAGCTCTGTGTAATATTTTAATTTAATTAAACTCCTTTGTTACTGTGGGGAAGTTGGGGTTCCTGTGGCCAGGATCCTCACTGAACTTAATCCACCTGATGATGTAACTGGCCTGTTGCTAGGCTACCGCTTCCACACCTTTAGGCAATAAGCTGTTATTATGCTATATAGAGAGCTCGGCCTAGTGCTCTGCGCGGAGGCAGGGACGCTGGTGCTCGACCTGCCGCCAGGAGAACAAGCCGGGTAATAAACCCTTTCACCCCAAAGAACGTTCTGCTGTCAATTTCTTTGGTCTCATTGAATCCATAGTGAACTTGCCCGGGGCTGAAACCCATTGGCAAGGCAGTTACTTTGTAACCTGTGTTAGTGTGTCTGCCTGCCTTTTAAACCTATTGCAATAACTTTCTGAAATATTAACAAATCAAACTTTTCTTAAACAAAAATATAATAAAAATTAAGTATGATTCTTAAAGGTTGTATTGTTTAATGTCATGTATGCTGGTACACCAAACAATTTTACAAGTAGAAATATTGATTAGTCTGCCTTTTTATTATTATTTAAAATATATTTTATAAATAATTGTTGGGTCAAAGGATATAATGTTCTTTCTGATTTTATCTCGCCAATGCCCGGTGAATGCACTTCCTTCACATTTGCATTAACTGACAATCAATTTATTTAACTATTTAAAAGTGCTTACGAATTATTTTCTTACATAAAAATGAATGGATTTTACATAATTGTTAATCTTTGCTGTGTCAGAGGTCACTACGTTCACTTTTAGTTTCAATGACTTGTTAGAAGGACTTAGAAAAGATGGTAGGCCCATGGTTACAGTTTATTGTGGCAATAATATACAGTTATTATTATGCTAGCCATGCACCTGAGCGACACTGCTTGTCTGTATTCCCGACGTTTTGAAATCAGAAAAGGAAACGGAGAGACAGGGCAGAGTCCAGAAGAAGCCAGGTGTGAGTTCCAAGTTGTCCTCGCTCTCGAGTTGCGTGGAGAGTGCTTGATTCTCCAGCAACAATGTGTGACAACATATATGAACTATTGCCAACTAGGGGAACTCATCCGAGCCTTGATGCCCAGGGTTTTATTGGAGGTCAGCCATGTAGGCGTGGCACGTCCATGTGACTGACCTTCGCTGTGCAGTCTCCAGAACCCCCAGAGGCCAAACTGAGGCAGTTTTTTTGGGGGGTGGGGAGGTGTCAATCACCCAGGCATGAAGAACTTGTGTGACTGACCTTAGCTATTTAGTCTCTAGCTCCTGCAGAGGTCAAACTGCCTGGTGCACGGCCCCATATGAACAGAAACAGGAGTTCACCATAAATCACACTGTTAATATAAACTGTTTGGTGTGGCCCAAGTTTCCAGGTATCGAAAGCCATTCTTAACTAGGCTGGATAGTCCCAGGACTTAGAGGTTATCTCCCAGAAACTTCTAGGGCCAGCCCTTTCTCGGGGTTGTGCCCGGGGTGAGCACCCCAGGCCTGAGGAGTTAACTTCATGGCATATGCTGCAGAATTTATTCTTCCAGTGTAATGCTTGTGTGAAAGTTAGCCATGCACCTGAGCGACACTGCTTGTTTGTATTTCTGATGTTTTTAGGTTATTAGCTATGCAGGTCCCTATTGATAATACAGTCATTGGCCATGGGAGGTTCACTAATGCAAGGAATGTAAATAGGTATTCAGCTCTAGGCTGAGGCTGAAGTCAAAGTTGAAGAGTAGATTCAACGACAGAGGAGGAGTCCTTAGTTTTTATAGATCCCACAGCTTGCATCTTCCTTCTGCTCCTCATTCCCAGGGCCAGAGCCTCAGGAGTTAAGTCCTAAAGGCCTGGGTCAGGTATTTAACAGGCAGCTATACTCTTGCACCTAAACTAGACATTTCTCTTCTGAGCACCTCTTACGTGCATATGTACATAACTCCACTGGAATGTTTAAAATCTACTTCTCTGTCCCTTACATAGGTTAGCTTTCCTGGAATGGTGAAATAATGAGGTATTATCAACCTGCTATTCTGCTAGGAGGACCAGAAAAGCCAGAATCCAATGTCAGCCCAGTTATTCTCCTGCCTTTAGAGATCCTAAGGGGCTATACGTACATGAGAAAAGAAGAGCAAAGGCAAAGTAAAATCAAATAGAATCAAGCATGTCTTTATTAACCTATTAACCAGGGCTTTGGTGGCAAACTCCAGTGCAGAATTCCCATAAATGGGGCAGGATCACATGAAGTCCTTCTCCATAGTTTATTCATTCAACAAATTTTTATTGAGTGCTGACCATGTATCAGAAGTTGTTTTGTTTGATGGAGATAAAGAAGGTGTCATAAACAGCAGCCAGATAAGTAAGGAGATTGATTTTATTCAGGTTGTTGCAACGAGAGTTCCCCACATCTTAAGGTCAGAGGGTCTCAGCAGGGTGGTTTTGCTTTAGACATTATAGGGAGGGGAAACAAGTTGCAGGTGGGTGATTTCAATTGAAGTAGTTTGGAAAGCAGGGGAAATCTAGTAAATTACCTGAATAGGAAATGTTTTCTTCTGTGGTTAGATAGTATGAGGGGACATATAGTTCCAATCTTAGTTAATAATTAGGAAACACGAATAGAAGCCAGAGGTTCTGAGCCTGGCTTTGCCACTAGGTTTGGGCAAAAAGGGAAAGGTTTGTGTCTGGCCTTGTTAGAGTGAACAAACCAAAGCTCCTGACCTCACAGAGATTACCTTCTAGTGGAGGAAGACAGACAAATAAATATATAAATATGTATGTCAGACGGTTAAGTGCTTTGAATACAAGAAGAATCAGAATGCGACAATTTTCTTTATGATGGTGTAATGAGGGGAGATTCTCTGAGATGACATTTAAGGAGCAACCTGAAGGAAGTGAGGGGATGAGCCGTGTGGATATTGGAGATGGACCGTTCAGGCAAGAGGCAGTGAACAAAACCCACTGGGGCAGAGCCGGCCTCTCTGTGGCAAGGAGGCCACGCTGGCTGGGAGAAGTGAGAAAGGAGAGAGTGGGAATGGATAAGATCAGAGCAGTGGCTGGAGGCCAGATCACATGAAGCTTGTAAGAAATGAGAAGCCACTGGAAATTTTTAAAGTGGGTTCTCCATAGGCTCAAAGCCATGCATTAAGGACTCTGATGATGCAAACCACACGTGAGATAACCAGTAGAAGCTGAGCTAGTGGCACTTACCAGCAGAAACCTGTCTATATCCTAATTTTCCGTCTAGTAAGTATTGGATCTGGTGAGCGCTGAAATCTGACCAGTCATAACCCAATCCCTCTTTTCTGGGCAAGAGTGAAGAGGGTGAGTAGAGAGTGTTCACCTTTATTATTTCTTTTGAGTTGAACAAATCTATGGTCAGCTCCTTGAAGAAATAATGGTTAACATTTATTGGCTACTTACTGTGTGCCAGGCATTGTTTCAAACCATTTACCTTTATGACTTAGCTTGATTCTCAAACTTACCCTCTCAGTTAAGTGCTATTATGAACCTCATTCTTCAGATGTTGAAACCGGGATCAGGATAAATTAAACAACTTGCCCAAGGCCTTCCAGTGGCCCAGGTGGGATCAAACACTGGAAGCCTGGTTTACCTGTTCCACTGATGGTAGAGCAGCTGATGAAGTGGAAAATCAGACACATCAGGTATTCACCCACCTGAGACCAAAGCAATGGACAATACAGCTTGTTTGGTGTTGCCAGAGAAGCTTACAAACTGTGCCGAGGTGGAACTTAATTCAGTTTCAATACAGTGCAGTGAGAATTTGCCTCTGTGTATTATTCCGTTTCTTTTTACTTTTGGGTAGTCCGTTCGGTAACCGCACAGTTTCACAGTGACCACCAGATGGCAGTATAACTCAATTTAATGCAGGGCCAGCGATTGAAAAAATGCCCTCAAGTAATTTTGCTTTCCTTTCATTTTCATGCCTCCATACAAAAACGTCTCTAAATTGCATACTGTGTCCCTTGATCCCACAGGGAAATTAACTGTCAAGAATATTTCCTTCTTTTTTTCTCAGTTACAGACGCTTGAATGTTCCCGGGGCGTGGGTGGAACCTGGGTGACTCCCCCGTGCCTTTCTGCGCCAGGGCCTGGGCTTCTACTAGTTACGTTTTCACTCTCAGAATATACGTCAGAAGCTTATTGATAGAGCACATCCAACTATCGGGAGGATAAAATATTTCATTTTTCAAAGAATTGCATATGAAGCACTAATATTGTTCTCTTGCATCCCAGGAATTTTTCTGAGTTCTCCTTCTCACCCCTTAGGGACCATCAATGACACTAAAAGTTCTGGCTTTTCCCCTTTCCTCTGGTTCCAGGAGTCCAGGCGTGTGGATGCCGACATTGGTGTGGGTGCTGTCTATGGACACCACCATGATCTCACATTGCCTACAGCCTGTCCTGCTCATTCTGTTTCTCCACTTCCTGAAGGACCTTGAGGATATTTAAGCTTGTTCTGTCATTTATAACAGCTGCCATAGCCTCCGAGGGAAATGTTTTTTTATGGCAGAAAAGCCTAAGAATATTCTGCCCTGGCCAAGCCACCTTTCTTCTGCGCAGAGCCCCTCAAGGACATGAACCAACAAAGGAGTCAAGGAAAGTAAAAGCAACGGGGTTTGGGCACGTGGTTAAGAAATCCCTTCATCTGTAACACCTGTTTCCCCCCTAGTTTCTTGCCTTAATTGAGGCCTGGCTCTCTCTTGCGACTGCGTTGTTCTTGTGGCCCTCTCAGAAGGAGGCTGTTCACGATCCCCCATTGCAAGTTCAAACCAAGGCTCTTCACCTGTACCAGCTCTCACCTTCCGCATTTCCAGACTTCCTGCCGCCTGCGGACCACCTCGGTCCCTGCTCACAGTCATCCTCTATTTTAAACTCTGACACCATCACCCGGTATTCCTACCTCTATTTTTCCCTTTATAGCTTTTTACCTAGTTTATTCTGTAAAGGCCCAAATCGTATCCTTCTTATTCTTTGTTGTACATATTTACAACCTGCTATTTGGTAGTTGGTCATTGAACAGTTATTGAATTAGACTGATTGATAATTATATCTGTCTCCTAAATTGGACATCTCTAGTAAATTGGGTCACGCTAGTAATCTTAAAACTGGGAACCATACTTAGAGGTATAGAGGTTAAAGGAATAATTTCTGGAATAAATTTCCAGATTCTCCATTCCCACATAATTTCCCCTAACATTTATGTGCCTGGGAACCAGTTTGTGATCAAGGAATTAACCTGATGTGTATAAACCTCTAGGACCTCAAACAAGAGGGATATTTGAAATATGGTGCCAGTGTAAGAAAGCGAATGGCTCTAATAAATAAATAGCCAAACATTTTGAAAATCAAGTGGTTTCTAAATTTTTGTCCTCTGATAGACTATTAATTTTTTTGAAAATAGTTATGTTTTTAAACATAAAAGGGATTCAAAGGCTTGAGTGATATTGTTAAAACAAAAGCTTACCCTCTTCTACAAACTAATTTATTTGAAAACATGTTGTTAAGTGCTCACAAATAAAAATAAAAATAGAAATAGTCTTGATGTTGAATCCATAGCATTAAGTGATATTCATTCTTGGATACATAAACTAATTGGAAAAAAGTCCATGAAATGCATTTCCAATGATAATTTTTATGTTTGATATTATTTAAGATTTATAATTTACATGTACTATTTTGATCAACAGGGAATAAAAAATAGTATTTTAATAAATAAATTCAGAAGTAAATATTTAGCACTTGGAATTTTATGGTTACAGAAGAGATTTAATTAATACATATATTTTTGTTGCAGAAGAATATGATGAAGTAACAACGTAAATGCTTTCAAGCATAAAAATGTATTAAGATAGCGTTCTGTGGGAGCTTGAGTTTAAATACAGACTGAGGGAAAAACCGGAATTTTGTAAAATTTTTAACTTTAAAAACATCTTGTCTTTTAAAACTGTTTGATAGTAGGTGTCAAAGTACTGTGGTATTTAGGTTCCATGGGATACATTTAAAAGAGTGAAGTAACAGTTCTATTTAAAATGTCAGGGTCATAATGTTCTAGAAGTTACATCACTTGCAACTATTTAAACTTAAATAATTTCTTTAAAAATCTTAAATTTTGATTTAAAAACACGTGAGAGGGCATGTGGCTTTTCAGAAACCTTTCAGGGTGCTCATGAGCAAAGCGGTTCTGGATCGCCGGGCCCTAAGCGCACGGACCGTATGCATGCCTTTTTCCTTCCCTTCTTCCTTCCCTTGCTGGAGACTGAATTTTGGAATTTACTATTCAAATGGGATGAAAAGTTTATACTTATCTGTAGTAGAGGAGAAAGAGCCAAAGTGAAGATTTCCCCATTGTCTTTATTTACACACACAAAAATATTCACACTTGTTCTGAAATCTGACCAAATAGAGAAGTACGCCTCCTCCCAGAGAAAAAATGAGATATTAGTTGTCAGAAGAAATGGGGAGGGACTTTGTACAACTCCCAAATGGTACCATGAAACTAAGGAATAAAATAAATGAAACTGAGAATAACAGACTGGGACCTGTCTGCACCACTGACTAGTGGAATGCTTAACCCATGTTCGCTATTTGAGCACTTAACCACTGAACTATAATAATATTCGACAACTGCTGCATTATTATTTTCTAGGATTTTTGTGTTCCCCCTGCTTAAGAATGTGAGAGACTTCCCAGAATTTGTCCTGCTTCTTGTCACACTGAGTGCATTTACCTTGATGTTTGGTATTTAATACGTTGAATTTTCTGATACTTTGGATTGAATGTTTTAAAATTGGATGACTGTCCATGGAACTCATAGGCATTATAGTTTGGTCCATAGGTAATAAATGAATATTTAAAGACTACTTCCCGGGTATCCATAAAACCAGACCACATGGTTCTCCGTGGCTTTGGGCTCTCTCTTCTGTGCCAAGGGTTTAGGAAAACCAGAAAGAATCAAAAGTGAAATTCCTTCTAAGGATGGACATTGCTTATGCACAGATGAACTATATTAGTGGTGAACAAAGGGAACATAACTGCAGATGCTTCAGAGACTAAAAATATAAGGATGATGTTGTGAATAAGTTCATGATAATGACTTTGAAAACAGATGAAATATGCAAACTTAAAAAAAATATAATTTAGATGTGACATACATCATCAGGATGGTAGAATAGAAGGTTCCAGGCCTCCTTACATGAGTCATATCAATATATATTTTTTAACTGAATGTGTCTATGAGCCAGGAGTCATACTAAGTGCTTTATTTTTATTTTTATTGAAATATAGTTGATATTCAATCTTATATTGGTTTCAAGTATACGCAGAGTGGTTCAATAATTGTCCATATTATTAAATCCTCACCCCCACTGGCGCAGTTACTATGTGACAACATAGGAAGATGTTACAGAATCATTGGCTGTATTCTCCAGGCTGCACTACCATCCCCATCACCAACTTATATCATGATTGAGATTTTTGTGTCCCTTTATTCCATGCACCACCTCCACCCACCCACCCCAACTCCACCCACACAGTAACCACGACTCACTTCTCAGTATCTGTGAGTCTACTGCTATTTTGTTTATTTTTTTTGGATTCAACAAATAAGTGAAATCATATGGTGTTTGTCTTTCTTTGCCTGTCTTATTTCACTTAAATAATACCCTCTAGCTCCATCCATGTTATCACAAATGGCAGGATTTCTTTCTTTTTTATGGCTGAATAATACTATTTTGTGTACATGTACCACCTCTTCTTTATCCATTCATCTACTGGTGGACACTTTGGTTGTAATCTTGGATTGTAAATAATGCAGCAATAAACATAGGGGTGCATATATCTTGAAAACAGGTTCTTTGTTTTCTTTGGGTAAATTCCTCGAAGTAGAATTACTGGGTTGTATGGTATTTCTGTTTATAGTTTAGTGAGGAACCTCCATACTGCTTTCCTAGTGGCTGCACCAATTTACATTCCTACCAACAGTGTAGGAGGGTTCTTTTTTCACCACATTGTTGCCAACACATATTATTTCTTATCTTTTGGATAATGGCCATTCTGACTGGTGTGAGGTGGTATCTCATTGTGGTTTTGATCTGCATTTCCCTGATAATTAGCGATGTGGAGCATCTTTTCATGTGCTGTTGGCCATCTGTATTTCTTCTTTAGAAAAATGTTCACTTCCTCTTCCCATTTTTTAATAGGGTTATTTGATTTTTTTGGTGTTGAGTTGTATAAGTTATTTATATATTTTGGATGTTAATCCCTTATCAGATAAATAATTTATAAATATATTCTCCCATACTGAAGGTTGCCTTTTTGTTCTGTTGATGGTGTCCTTTGCTGTTCAGAAGCTTTTTAGTTTGTTGTATTCCCACTTGTTCATTTTTTAATTTTTTTTCCCTTGCCTATGGAGATGTGTCCAGAAAAAATTGCTCATATTTATGTTCAAGAGATTTTTACCTATGTTTTTTTCTAAGAATTTAATGGTTTCATGTCTTATGTTTAGATGTTCAATCCATCTGCACTTACTTTTGTGTATGGAGTTAAACAGTAATCCAGTTTTATTTTCTTGCATGTAGATGTTCAGTTATCCCAACACCATTTATTGAAGAGACTGTCTTTTCCCCATTGTATATTCATGGCTCCTTTATTGTACATTATGTATGCATGGTTTATATCTGGGCTTTCTGTTCTGCTCCACTGATCTCTGTGTCTGTTCTTATGCTAGTACCACATTGTTTTAATTACTGTAGCTTTGTAGTATAGCTTGAAGTCAGGGAGTTTAATACCCCCAGATTTGTTCTTCTTTCTCAGGATGGCTTTGGCTATTCAGGGATTTTTGAGTCATACCAATAGTTTAAAGAATGATTATTCCAAACTTAGATAACTTCTTATGATCAAAAGAGGGGATGTTATTCTAAGTATTTTATGAAAATTGCATAATTTTGGTACTAAAATCTTTTAAGAACAGTATAAGATTTGTGTATTGCAGGTTGATCTTGTTTATGAAAAGATGCAAAAATCATCAACAAATTGGCAGCAATCTGAATCCAACTATCTTTACAGACAAGACACTATATCAGAAAACTTGGATTTCTTCCTGGAAAGAAAAGCTATTTTAAGAGAAGTCTATTACTGTAATTCACTATTTTAAGAGATTAAAATACATATACTTATCTAATTAAATGCAGAAAAACAATTTGGTAGTATTCATCATCTGTTCCTTACTAAAAGTCTTAGCAATTGAGCACTAAAAAGAAACTTTCATAACATAAAAATGTTAAGATCATTTACAAGTAATCTACAGCAGACATCATTCTCAGTTATGAATTACTGAATTCATTTGTCTTAAAATTAGAAATATTTCAGAGAATGCTGCTATCACTAATTTTCCCCCAACATTATGCTAGATTCCTAGCCTGAACATTAAAATGCGAAAAGGAAGTAAGAGTTTAAATAGTTGGAAGGGAAGAAAGAAAAAAGTCATTATTTTTGGATGACCTGATTATCTCTATAGGAAACCCCAAACAATCTATAACTTATAAAATAGACATATCTCAGTACCTTTATTTGTAAAGTCTAGATTGTAATATCAACTATTTTTATTAGAATTAAGTAGAATGTTGTGTATAGTTTCCCAACATTGATATTGGATTTCAGTTTTTCAGCTTCCCCTGCAACTAGGAGGCAGGGGTGTGAACTAGTTCTGCTAATCTTAGGAACTTTCATAAGGCCTTAGTCTGGCAATGAACAATGTATGCGAAACAGTCTTCATTTTGCTGGCATATGTCACCTGCAGAAGCATCCAGGTTAAAAGGGGAGCACTGGTTGCAGGATTGAATTCTGACACAGAAGCACATTTTGTGGGTAGCAATCTCTGTTGCTATTAATCAAATTCTTAGCATTTCATGCTTGGCAGCAGTAGTGGGTGTGATGTGTCTTCTCAGCAGTCCAATCATGTGGCAGAGCTGTTGGCATTGCTTCTGGAAGCTTAGTTTCATCTGTTTCGCAGCCCTTCTAGTGATTTTAGGAACCACCTGATAGTCCGCATTGAGTTACTTTTGTGTTGGAATTAGCCTTAGATGAGGCTAGTTTGCAATAGGTACCCTCTTGATTCACAATTACTTTTACATTTTTCTTACCTTTTTCATGCATGCTCATTTCATATAGTTGTGTTAATTGTGTGTAGACACGATTGAATTTATATTTCTTGCCGACCTGTGTTACAGGTTTATTTGCATGGGTTGCCTCCCTACAGAGGGTATTTGGCAAGGTCACTGACTGCAGCCAGTCACATGCACACGTGGTCCTCCCAGCCCTGTTGGACTACGATGCGCCTGAGCTTCATCGTCCCTGATCGCTTACCTTCTCTTCGTATCTATTCTCAATAAGTTTATCTGCATTCAAATAAAGCCGCATCAAAATTAGATTAAAAAAAAAATAAAACTACTCAGATGGGGATGGAGAAATCCAGGAAAATATCCTAGTTATGGCTACACTTTGGAAATGTAAAGTATTAAATATAGAGCTTTAAATAATGTAGGCTAGGCTATAAAATGTATGCTAAAGGTGCAAAAGACATAGGAATACAGGTTATACGTGGTTTCAGTCTGGCAGAAATTACAGTTTTTCTTTCTGGCTGCTTAGTTATTTAATCAATTCAACCAAGTTGGCCAATTACTTCTTTTCTTGAAGTCAAATAACCAATGAAGTAAAAGACGGCATCTGACCCAGTGGAATCACATTGTCAGCCGGGTGTTGGGTAAGTGGACTCATTTTTGTTACTGAGATACAGAGACTTCACCTGTAGAATGGCCTGAACTGGATATCTAGATTTAGGATTACTTATATTAAATAAACCCAGAATCTATAGATTTATGAGCATAGATATCTGGAAGTGGTTATGGAAGTGACACATTTCATTTAATCATTTCACATATAAACTTTTCTTTAATGTTATACAAACAGTAAATTTTTAAAATGAGGAAATGCAAGTATAGAGACAGTGAATAAATGGATTCACGGGAGTAAGGATGCTATGGTCTAAATGTTTGCGTCTCCCCCAGATTCATATGTGGAAACATAACCTCCAAGGTGATGGTTGGTAGTAGAGGGCGGGGCCTTTAGGAGGCGTTAAGCCGTGAGGACAGAGCCCTCAGCAATGGGATCAATGCTCTTACAACAGACACCCACAGAGCTCCTTCACCCTGTCCACGGCGTGAGGACATAGCAAGAAGCTGGTAGTCTGCAAACCAGAAGTGGGTCTGCACCAGAGCCTGATCATGCTGGCATTCAGCCTCCAGAACTGTGAAAAAGGAATGTTTGTTGTTTATAAGCTACCCCGTCTATGGCATTTTACTACAGCAGACAGGATGGACTAAGACAATGGGGAAAAGACTGAATCTGAACTAAAGCAATCTATGTCTGTGAAGAAATCTGTGGCATTGCTTATGCTACTTCAGTGTCTGGACATATATCGACATCTTCATCAACAATTTGTATTATATGTGGAATCTAAAGAACAAACAAACAAAAAAGAATTAGACCCATAAATACTGATAAAAAACTGTTGGTTACCATAAAGGAAGAATTATGAAATAAATTAGTCATAGGAATGGAAGTACAGCATAAAAAGTACCAACTATTGTAGTACTGTGGTATGGTAGCAGGGGGTAACTACACTTACTGTGGTAAGCATTTAATAATGGATATAATTATCGAGTCACTGTGTTGTACATCTGGAACCAATATAATATTGTACATAAACTATCTTCCAATAAGAAAAAAGAATCTGTACTGAACAGACTAGAGCTGAAAAACTCATTCTCTTCCTTTAGAGGAAGGCTGTCTTATTTTGTTGCATGTTTTAAGAAAACTTAACATATCCTGGGATCCTTCCCATTTTAAGGTTTATCCATCTTAGGTTTTCATCCAGAGTTGAACAAACCAAATTCTCTTGGACAGGAGTTGATCCTGTCAGCTACTGCAGGACAGGACCTAAGGGCAGTACTGATCACTCCAGTACTGTTCTCCAGGAACTTGGACCCCAGATTCCTTTACTTCTCTGGGGTCAGTTGCATGAGATACTTGCTACCTCCATTGCAGATATCAAGTAGGAAGCCACTTCCTGAAACCTGGTATGGGAACCTGCAAACATTACCATGTTTTTCCCTTTTAGGTTTATTGGAATGAAGAGACCAAATACTGGTTTGTATTTGGGTATTTAACTAAGCTTTAATCATTCACACACACAGACTGGCTCATACACCTTTTATCTTGCTTGGCTACCCTGTATGCTGTTTCAGCCCACAGACACCTCCTTTTCTTCCCTCCCCTTTATGGCTCTTATTGCCAACAGTTCACCTGCTTTCATGTAAGGAGCAGTCAGATCACCAACAACATGAAAATTGGAGTTTGTTTTTTCCCTTATAAAACTACCCATATATGGAGTGGAGGAGGCACAGAGCAAAGCCAGAGTCAGAGCTGTGCTTCAGAAACCTACAGAAATAACATGGAGCCTATGCAATAAGTGAAAGAACTAGGATATAAAATCAGTGCTAAGGGCCCAAAGACTTGGTACACAGGCTATAGAGGATTTTATCCGTACACAATTTTTTTTTCTGGCTTCTCTGTTATCTAATCCATTCAACAAAACTAAAATTGTCAACTACAATGTGCCTGCTACTACAGTGGATGCTGGGTGAGCTCAGTTATATGACAACTAATTCTCTGATGCTGCGTTCTGTAGGGTCTGTCCCCCGTAGTTTCTAAACGAGACAGGGTTACAGTTCTTCTCTGTGTAGAGCGCTGAACTCATCCTTGGTTGCTTCATACTCAGTTATGTTTTAGAATTACCCCTTGTTGTCTGCTTTTGGAATGGACTGTAGTGGAGTGGGCGCTGATGGAAGCAATAATAATACTAATATAGGGAATGTTTTTAAAGAAAGAGAATGCAAACTACTTCTAGGGGCAAATGATGAGAGAGTATGATTACATGTTAGATGCGAAGGTAGATTGTAAACAGTTATGAAGCAGTTAAAGCAGTTGGCTTGCAGTTAATTTACTTTTTTCCCTGAGGAGATGCCTATCGGGAAGGAGAAGAAGGCAGTACACAGTATATCTCATTGTTTAATAGACAAATAGACTAATATTTCCTAAGAGGAAGTGTCTATCTTTTGAACAGCTGGCTGTCTCAGATTGAGGATTACATAGAGCAAACAAACGCAGAATCTATGTGTTTGTGAGTAATGGATCCCTGAGAAATGCCATGCAAACTATACCTGTCTGTGGAGTGTAAAATGGAGAGGTTTCAAAACTTCAATACGCTTCACTCTCTGGGGTAATTCTGCTAAATCCCTCTTTGAGACTCATCAATTTTTTTGGGCCAAAGGCTATGTTTCCTTTGTGATATGTCCATTTTTCTGCTTGTCTGGGCCTTTTGATCATCTGTGTTTACTAAAATCTTAGTGAAATTTAATACTGAGTAATATCTGTGAATTAGGACAGAGTCTGACTGGCTGGCTGGACACATGTGCTAGTTCCTTTCAGACCCATGAATCATATCTTACTGGCTAGCAGCTGTTTACCAAGCTTAAATTGGGGAGGGAAAATATATAATTCCAGAATGCTTGCTTATTCACATTTAGTACAAAGTGGTAATAGCTTTGAGGAAAATTAATGTTAAAGCTTACCAGTGCTTTTTGAGGAAATAGTTTTAGTTCTCAGAGAACTGGCCAAGTGAATTTGTATAAATCAGTAGCAGAGGGATAGAAAGCCCCCAATTCTGTTAGTAGCCAGCGAGCTTCCAAGTGAATACTGAACTCTAGGTAGGAACTAGCTCTGGCGCACATCTTGATTTCAGCCCAATTAGACTTTGAGCTGAGACTATTCAAGAGTCTAGACTTCTGACCTATGGAAACTGTGAGATGATAAATGCATGTTGTTGTATACCACATACATAAGTTGCTTATTCAGCCATAGAAAATGAATATATCCCTTGAGATAGTAGCTCTCAAATGAGGGTGGTTCTGCTTTCCAAGGGGTATTTGGCAGTATCCAAAGTAATTTTTGGTTGCTACAACTAGGAAGGTGCTACTAGCATCTGTGGGTCGGAGGCCAGGGATGAAGCTGTGCATCCCGCAGTGCACACAAATAAACATCAGAGTCAAAACGTCAGTACATCAAGGTTGAGAAAGCCTGCTACAGGTGAGGTTATCAGAATGAATGCCTTAGTCTCCCAAAGGTAACAAAGTTAAAGCCATTGACTATGCAAAATACTAACAGTTAGTTGAAGGCCAAGACCAGGTGATTGTTGAGCCTGGGGGGGTGTGTGCTTTTAAAGAACTTCATATTTTACAAAGAAAAAGCAGGAATCTGGTGATTTGTTTTTGGCATGGATTTTAGAATTTACAGTCATTTTGTTAAACAGCTAATTTAAGAGACTGAGTAGAAGAGATTATTGGGCTGATGGCTGGTTTCCTAGGGGCTGCTTCTGTTTGACCTCTGACCAGCTGCAGCGGGTGCATGTTGGAGGAGGTGGTGGAGAGGATGCGGCCGCTGATTGACCTGTGAGCTGACCTGGGCAGAGGTACCTCACTCCCTTCTCTGTTCTTGGATTATACGTTCTGCCCACCTTTCCCACACTAGCAGTCATTTCAAGGACACAGTCCTGAGAAAATAAGATGTTGAGACCATTATGGACTCTGCACATAACTGAACCCAGTTAAGGCCTCGATATAAACTTAAGATTCTGACTGGCAGGTGCCGAGACCTACTTGTCTTGCATCCACCCAAGACAAGCCTCGTATGTAAGTCTCCTTGCTTGTCAAACCTGCTAACCCAGTCTGGAGGAGGCTCCCTCTTTCTTCAGCCTCTCCTTGCCCTCTGGGTACAGGGCCCAGTTTCAGATTTCATCCATGGAACTCCTGAGGTTTCGAATGACAGTGCAAATGGGAGCTCAGTAAATGTATCCCTAGAGGGCTACTTACCTTGCCGCATCTTCCATGCACAAATGAAATTTTCCTTCAGAAGTGACTGGTTTATTGGTTCTAAGTGTCTTTACTCTGGCTTCATGCTGGTAACAGGGATGCAGCTAATTTAATGCCATTAGCACAGAAAATGATAAAAGGTTAAGGGGCTCCCAACCTTGGGTACAAAATGTAATTATTCTTCCACTGTGGAATCCAGTAGAATGTTCACGAGGCAGTGACAGACCCATTGGCTCAGTTAATATGTATGAGACCCAGTGATGGAGAAAATACCCCATTACCATTCAAAAGAATGGGGCAAGAAGGGCAGATATTAAAAGTAGGGGCAATAAATAATAACTGACTTAACTAGCTGTTTCTGCTTAGACAGCTTCTGCAAAGCAGTGTATGAAGAAAGCAATAGAATTTCTAGTCAGGAATTAGAGTATTATCAATTTTTGGGATGGAGTGGCTGGAGCTGCTCTGGGCCCACATACCCCAATAGAGAGTTTTACTCTCTATTCTGATTTTATTGGTTACAGTAATAGATAACCACATATATATATATTTGTAATACACATGCACACACATATATGTATTTGTCTGTTTATTTTTGAACTCTGATGTTTGACTACAGGCTCTATTTTACACTGCAGACTAGAGTTGTATCTTCAACAAAGATGGACAGTCTCAGAGACTCATGGAAAAGAACCCCAGCAAGTACTTCAAAGTACTGACATTTTAAGCAATAGACTTTTGCATATAGGTTTCTGAGCTGACTTCACTTGTGCAACTTTTGGATCATACCTTTGGGCTGAGAAAGGATTTCCAGGACTCATTTAATTACAGAACAAACGGGCTTCATAAAAGCAGGCTGTAAAGCCAGGATCCAGCGAAATAAGAATTAATTACTTAGGACTGAATGCACTAGTGAGTAAAGTGCTATTTATATGTCCTGAGATTTCTTATGAAAACCATCAGAGAGAGGTTAATTTTATATTCATAGACATTGTTTAATACTGTTTGGATTTGGTTGTGCTAAACTTCAGGAGACTTCTGTGGTTAAATAACACATTCAATACATATATATAAATGATCAGATTACTTTTTTTTTTGGGTAAATAATCTTTGCTATTGATATGATTACAAGAAGGGAAATACTATCAGAAAAAAAGGTTAATGATTTAAAAATGGCCCAAAATAATTTAGTTCCCCTGCCCCAGTTTTACTGAGGTATAAATTGACAAACAAAATTGTAAGATATTTAAAGTGTACAATGTGATGATTTGATATTCATATACATTGTGAAAGAACTCCCACCATCAAGTTAATTAACACACCCATCACCTTGCATAGTTATTTGTTCATTTATATTGGGGATGGAGGGTAGCAGAATACATCTCCCCAGAATGTGCCACTTTGCCATGTGGATTATTTCAAGTTGAAGACAATTGGTGCCCAGCAGACTCTGGAAGATCTTTTTACCTCCCCCTTAACTGCCTAAAATAATTTGGATAGGAGGCCCAAACCAGGAAGAGGGCTATTACCACAGATAACTTTTTGTATCAGAAAAGACTGAATTAACTGCAAGGTACAGCAAACATTTGCTCTTCTCATCTTCCTGTGAATTGTCTTCTTTCCCTCTGTAGGCCCGACCTTCAGAGGGCACTGCAGTCACCGACCTGGGAAACCTAAATGCAATGGGAATAGTTGGATCCTGGGGTGGCAGGGGCCAGTGGCAGCACTCAGCCACCAAAGGCAAGGTAGGTATGGTCGCCATACGGAGAGCAGAGTCAAAGTAGCAATCAGAACACTGTGATTTGCTTAGACCATTCGTGTTAGCTGAACGATCATTACATTCTAGAAATGTAATAGGAAGCCTACTAAATTCCTGCTTGATCCAAACAGAAATGTTATGTGTCATCTGAATAAAAGTCTAACTTGAATCTGAAAAAATAGAGAGCCAGAGCTCCTCAGTTAATTCCCAGACTTGAACCAGTTCACAGACCCAAACCCCCTGAATGAAGCAGAGGCCAGGTCTGTTTGAAGAAAGACCCTACCAAAAATTTAAGCTGTTAATCTTTCTCCCAACTTTACCCAAAGGGATCTACGGCTCTTTTACCAGGGTAGTTGCGTACTGGGGAAAAGGAAATGATCAGACTTTTTGGGGACAACTGGACACTGGCTTTGAACTGACACTAATTCCAGGAAACCCAAACTGTGACTAGGGCCTACCAGTTAGAGGAGGGGCTCATGAATGTGAGGTGATTGTGGAGTTTCGGCTCGAGCCAGTGGGTCCCTGAGACCATTCTGTGGTTATTTCTCCAGTTCTAGAATGCATAATTAGAACAGATGTACTGGGCAGCTGGCAGAATCCCCACATTGATTTCCTGACTTGTGGGGTGAGGATTTACTGGCAGGAGCGACTAGGACTGCCTTTGCCCAGGGAAATAGTAAAGCAAAAGCCATAACACATTCCTGAAGGGACTGCAGAGATTAGTGAGACCACCAAGGACTTGAAAGATGCAGAAGGGTGATTCTACCATGCTCTCAACCTACTTTCCTATTTGGCCTGTGCAGAAAACCAATGGACACTGAGAATGACTGTGGATTATCATAAACTCAACCAGGTGGTGACTCTACAACAGGTCCAGGCTGCTGTACAAGCAGGTCTTCTATGTGGGCTATAGGATCCAGCACATGCAACGGTGCTTGGGTATGAGGGGCAGATAGTGATCCTTGCTGGAGTCCTTCGCTGGCCCTGATATGTGACTCACAGCTCAAGTCTTCAGGAGTTTGGAGCAATGCCCTGATGTCATCTGCAGATAACTACTCCCCTTTTGGGAAACAACAACTAGCCTGCTAAGGGCCTGAGTGGAGGCTGAATGCTTACTGGGCCACCAGGTTACCTTGTGACCTGAGCTGTCCATCATGAACTGGGCTCCTGACCCAGCAAGACAGCGCTGGGCGTGGACAGCAGCACTCTGTCACCAAATGGAAATGGTGTGCACACGACCAGGCCCAGGCCGGCCCTGAACACACGAGTAACTTACATGAAGTAGCCCAAAGGCCCGTTGTCCCACCTCCTTCTATGCTGCCTTCTCTCTTCTAGGCAGCATCTATGGCTTCATGGAGAGTGCCTTACAATGAAGTGGCAGAAGACTTGGGTCTGATTTAGAGATGGAATATTCTGCATGATATTGAGGCACCACCCAAAAGTAGGCAGCCGTGATACTGAAGCCCCTGTGTGGGGCATCCCTGAAGTACACGGGCCACGGGAAACTCTCCCAGTGGGCAGAACTTTGAGTAGTGTGCCCGGTTGTTCACTTTGCTTTGGAAGGAGGAGTGGCCGCACATGTGATTAAAGAGATTCATGGGCTGTGGCAATGGTTTGGCTGGATGGTCAGGGATTTGGAAGGAACATGATTGGAAAACTGGTGACAAAGAAATTTGGGGGTAGGTGTATGGAGATTCTTCTGAATGGGCAAAAGTCATAAAGATACATGTGTCCTGTGTGAGCGGTCACCATAGGATGACCTCAGCAGAGGAGGATTTTAATAATCAAGTGGCTAGGACGATCTGTTTTGTGCATGAAGTCAGCCTCTTTCCCCAACCACTCCTGTCATCACCCAGGGGCTTCTTGATAAGAGTGGCTATGGTGGCAGGGACGGGGGTCATGCACAGGCCCAGCAGTGGGCTTCCACCCAAGGCTGACCTGGCCGTGGCCCCTGCTGAGTGCCTAGACATTCTTGGCTGTGTTAGATGCAGGAGCCCAAGTGACAGTAATCCCAGGTTATCCTTCTAAATTCCTCAAGAGAGTATCCTGCAGCCTACACATCATAGCAGATAAAATTATAAAGAGAATATAAATTAAGCTAGATGCGTCTATTGACACCGTATTTGTAAAACAATTGCCAGTGGTGGTGGTCCTTCCGTCTGTCTCTTTCCTGTTATAGCTATAGGTACCCTCACCCAGCAACATGCCTGGTGGAATAATCTCAGATTCTTGGCCTTTCTCATGGGGGGTCCCAAATGGAAATCTGTCCAACTGCTTTCTCCAGTGAAAATAGTGAATACACCACAGTACTGGCTAAAAGAAAGGTAAAAAGGGCCTTCAGTCCATCATTAGAGAGACCTGACACTGGGGTTATTATCCCATCATCTCAGCCTTTAAAAGCCCTATCAGTGTTTAAAACTGGCCACCAATGAATGGAGATGAAAAATTGATTATCAAAACTTAAATGCACACGTTTTTGCCATCGAGGCCCCCTTTGCCAATATTATAGAGATGGTAGAAGACACCGAACAGCTCAGGACCTCTGCTTTGCCGCCCTCGGTCTAGCCCTACTCAGTTCCGACAACCGGCCTTGCAATCTTGATTCGCTTTCAGTTTCAAGGGCACCCAGCCTACATTTATCGGCTGCCCACGGGTCATCTAAATGAAATAGCCCTGCCCTCACCCATAACCTACGCAGACAAAGTCTAAATTCATTCAAATCAGTCCACTACTTCCTTGGGCAACATGTAGATGACATTCTACTGAGGGGACCTTCTGAGGATGCAGTCTGGGAAGATTCATACCTAGTACCCCGACATGTATAGCAGAGAGAGTGGGCCACTGCCCCACCTGAGATCCAAGGAGCAGCCACATTTGTCCAGTCTCTTGGCATAGTGTGGTCAGCTGAGGATTGCAAATTCTTCTTGCCGTCAGATCCTCACAATCAGGCCTTCCACCGCACTACGGCAGGCGCAGACACAGTGTCCGTGCCTTTAGAGCAACACAGCTCATACTTACCCATTCTATTTAGGCCTATTCATACCATTACATGCAGACCAGCTTCTTTCCACTGGGGAGACCCTCAGCAAACTTCTTTATGATTGGCCTAGCAAGCCGTACCGCAGCCCTTGTCCTTTGTCCTCCCAGCATCGGACTTCCAAGTTGAATCACTGACCCTGCCTGAGTACGCCTCGTGGGGTCTCTGAACTGAGCGTGGCTGTCCCCGGCCACCCGTGAGTTTCTGGAATGAATGTCGGCCCCGTACACCAGGCTGGTACATACCACCTTGAGCACCAAATTCTGGCAGCCTGCTGTGTCCTTTTAGAGACAGAGGTGCTAACAGGCTCACAGCCCAGGTGCTTCTCATGCAAGTCCCCACTCTGCCTTGGGTCAGGAATTCAACCCAGCAGAGGCTAGCTGTGGCCAGGGAGGCCTCACTGTTCATATGGAAATAGTTCCTTCGGGAAAGGGCCAACGTGATGTCCGAGGCCGTCACACAGTGTGGGGGATGTGACTTCCCTGCTCAGCGCCATGACTGCTGACACCGAGGGGCAGCTAGTGGCACCTGTACTGCATCCCCTCTATTGGTGTGGGGGTGTCCCTGGGGACAACTTTCTGACATGGGAGAGACGGCATTCTTCACTGATGGGAGCACCACCACTGACTGCAGTGCAGTCCCGGGAGGCTGCAGCGTGGCTGCCCCGGCTCGGCCTGGCTGGCGGAATTGGTGGTCGTGGGCCTGGTTCTGCAACAGGCCATAAAGGTAAGACTTCCAAGGGGGATACATTTTACCAACTCCTGGGCAGTAGCCATTGAGCTAGCTTTGAGTCTGGATCATGGCTAGAAGATAATTTCAGGATTCAGAGAAGGCCCCTCCTGGGTGCCTCCCCCTGGAAAGTGTCAGCCAGCTCACGTGTGTGGATTATGCTCTCTGTACGCACGTGCCAACAAACCCCAGAAATGTGTCATAATAACATTTCGGCTCCTTATCCAGATCACACACGGCTCCGAGGCCACACACGAACCACCTCCCAGAGCACCAGACAGAGCCCCAGATACAACCATTCTTCCAGGGAAGCCATACCCAGTAGCAGAGAGGGCCCAGCAGGCAGAGGGCAGGGGCAGCCCTCACGGATTTGCCATAAAGCTGGGACAGCCTCCTCATCCCTGCTCCCGCCGAAGTGGTGTTAGATAATCACTCCCTTCGCTCTGACACAGAACTCGGAAGGCTTCAAGGTGGGGGTAGGTGCCCTAGGGGGCAGAACCTATTTGATGGCGAGCGGATTTGATCAGACGGCTGCTGCGGCTTTCTGCTGGGGCGCGGAGGCACAGCAGCGGGGTGCCTAGACACCCTCACTAGACTCCTGCTGTCCGCTCTTGCCAGAAGCTCTACTTCCCACCATGTAACTCCTTAACTGGGTATGTGCTCATCCCCTTTGGTCCACAAGGCGTATTGATTCAGATCAAGGTATGCATTTCACCTCCCAAGCTGCTCAGTCATGGGCTCTAGAACATGGAGTCTTATGGAATTTCTTCTCAGCTAAGGTCCCAAGGGGCTTGACTTATAGAGACAAAATGACCTACTCAAAGACATGCTCTCAAGCTTTAAGACAATAGGTGGTCCCTCGAATGGACAGAAATTTTACCCCAGGCTCCAATAATGCTGAATTCCTGGTCTCCATCACCACCCCTCCTACCCCCAACTACCAGTCTCCTTCCCAAACTCCCCTGCTAGTACTTGAAACTGCCCTCACTACCTTGACAGGAAAGAAGAGCTCTTTAACATCCACTCACCAGGTGAGCGCTCCCCTTAGCAAGTTGATTTTTCAATTGTCTCTCCATCTTCCACACACTGGAGGCCCAGGGAGAGCAGATCGCGCCATCTGATTCTCATATAATAGACAGCCTGTGGGGTCAGACCTACCAAATTGCTTCCAGAACATGATTACTTAGATTTCACTTGCCCGGATGATGGTCTAGTACCAACCATGAAGCTAAGGCCACTAGCTTTGCTTCACTAATCGTGTTATAAAGGCTAGTTAGTTAAACCAAACTCATAAAATATTTTGCAGCAGGTTGAAATTATACCTCCAGGACCCACTAGTGGAACTGTGTGGCTCTCAGAGAGAGGAAAAGTGGCCCTTCCCCAAGTGGATGCCTGTAACTTAGGAAATGAGATCCAAAGGACCCCAGAATCTAATGGCTGCTATCGGAGAGAGCAGCGGCGTCCTTACCCCATCAGAAAGTAACTGACTTCTTGCTCCAGAGCAATTACCTTCTGCCTCTGGTCAGTGCTCAGATTGCTGGCCCTGAAACAGTTGCTCTCCTTGGTTGTGGCAATTGCTCTTATCACGTACAGCCGGGCAACAGGTCTATTAGGAGACCCCCCTGCTCTAATCCTGTCCCAAGAGATGCACTGGAACAAAATCAGTCAGAAGCATGACTGCATCTGAGGATGACTATGTGCCAGATGCTGGCCGGCACTGTTATAAGGGCTTTGGACAATGGGCCACTGGATGTGGATTCTGACCCAGAGCTCACCTCTCTCTAGGTTAAATGCTGCCAATGGAAGCTATGTTTGAAAGAGTCACTCCTTCCTTATACCATGGCTCAAATTATATCCCAGGCAGAATGGCCCTCCCAGTGTAACTGGATCAGATCCATCTGGCTGGCAGGTCTGTGCTCTAATGATCCTACCACAGTTTTAATGGGGTGATCTCTGGACTGTAAAGCTGCCATCCATGAAACGTCCCTACATTAGTCCATCAATATGCCCAGGTACTGCACACTCCTTTGCAATATGCACCCCCGATGATCAGAGCTCACTGAGATCTGCTCAAATGGCAGTAGAGCCCATCACTGTAATTCCATCCATGCAGGCCTCCAGTGTATGAACTCAGGATTTAACGCCAGCCAGCCACTCCTGCCTCTCATGGATCTCCCGGGGAAGGCTACCGTCTCCCGGGTTGACCTCTGTCACTCCCAAGTACACCGAGGCCTCAGGTGACATCTTTCCAGTCCAAGAGCTTGCTGTTGGCTGTGACACACCTCAGGCAGTCACCACAACCCAAGAGCGCGCTGAGGGGGACAGTGCCCCCCGACCCTGTCGCCTCCCAATCAGGAGGGAAATGAATGTGGCAACTGTCAACCTAGAGGCTGGGTTGCAAAAATGCCTCCAGTTGATTGACCCTCAGGACCCTGTAGAATATTATTTTTCTGAATTAGCTAACTGCTTGCCTCACAAAAGTCTGAAACATGGAAAAACAAAAGTTGGAAAATGGTTGAAAAATGGGCAAAAATCTAAATAGGAATTGTTTTAAGAAGAGATCTGAATGTCCAGTAAAGCACATGAAAAAAATGTTCATCCTTAGTCGTCATTTGTGACGTGCAAATCCAAACCTCACAGGGGTTTCATTGCTCTTGGGTATGTATCTAGGAGTGGTATTATGGGGTTTATGTGGAGTTATGGGGTAGTAACTCCATAATAACTTAAAACTGTGAGGAAGTTCCTTGCAGACTCCCTGGAAGCACCTGACATCATCCCACCTTTATGGCAAGCCAAGCAATATGTTCTAAACCACACCAGCCACAGTTACTCACTTCCTCACAACACCCCTAGCTTGACTTGCTCAGACCTCATGATCAGGGACCTCTTCCTCTTGGGTCAGAGCTTTTGCTTTCCGCCGCAGCTGGGGAAAGACTCTCCTCTCCCCATATGTCCCCCACCCCACCATCCGCACCTCCTCCATAACTGAAATCGCCACCTCCACTCCTCTCCATACCTTCTCCCATCGTACAAGGCAACCCTGCTCCCCACCACGACCAAGTGGCTCGGATCCAGCATGACAAATACATTCCTACACATCTCTGAGACAGCAGCCCAGACCTTGCAAATAAAACAATGTTGGATCTGCCACTATGCAGGGCCAGACTTACAGCCCCATGTCACTATCTGTCTCGCAGCTTTCTCTAGTGACTGGTTCCTCTGTGTTAATTACATCCAAAATACCTCACTTGAATTGAGCCAGACCCTTAATCTGGATTCCAAACAGGGCACTCGGAGTAAGCATCAAAATAATTAATCCCCCATGGCAGCACTTTCTAAAGGTTACCAACTATATCAGGCTGGACCTCACCCTATGTTCTCACTGTCCCCTGATGGGAAATGGTGCCTCATTTGGACCCTGCGGGAACTTGACTCAAGGGCCCAGGAGCGAGTCCACATGACCCTGCCCCACCCACAAGCTATTAGGCCAGAGGACCCCAATTATCAAAACAGTGCTACTTTTAGTCTTCCTGCCCCCTTTTATCCTCCTGACACCTCTCTAAAGGAGCCAGTTTTATCCCTTCTCTGTTGGGACTGGCTGTCATCGCCTGACTGGCAGACACTGCAATAGGTGCTAACATGTTATCCCAACAATATCAAATATTAAAAGCCATCCCATAATGATCAGCTGCCCAACCCCACGCAAACACTATACCACACTCTGAGTCTGACGCAATAACAATGTGACTCTCCAGCCCAAGTGGTGATGGACAACTGACTGGTGTTAGAGCTCCTGTTGGCTGAGCGGGGTAGAATCTGTTCCTTGGCACCTCTTGCTGCAGGTACATTATCAAGTTAGGACACCTAGGGGCCAACCTCCAGAAAAATGTCTATTTTATAAAAGTATACAGGTCATGCATGATACAGCTGGAATATTTCAACACATCCCCACACTTTCTGAGGCCCCTGTTTTGCTCTCACGCTCTCTCCATCCACCTGGGGCAAAGGCCAAGAACTGGATTTCAAGCAGAAGTGAGTCTGTTCAGCATAGGCTTCCTCCTCTTTGCCTTGGTTAAAGGTGTGTGACAGTGGCTTCAGAAAACAATACCTACGGCCCTTAACGTGCTGACTGCTACATCAGTGATCGCTGTTCCTGTTGTCCTGGCTTCGCAGGACGGCTTGTTG
The DNA here is from genome assembly GCA_029783875.1 of Phataginus tricuspis. NCBI lineage: Eukaryota > Metazoa > Chordata > Mammalia > Pholidota > Manidae > Phataginus > Phataginus tricuspis. The sequence continues at coordinate 1,122,178 of JAQQAC010003639.1, read as the reverse complement.
AGAGCTTAGCCAAACAGTTCCATGACATTGCTGCTTAGGCTCTCATTTTGTGTGGCTAAGGGGTCTGTGGGGGCCTTGAACTGACATAGCCTCCCCCCAAACACCTGTCCTAGGTAACAGCCACAGCAGATGCAAGTTCCTGTTATGATTCCCCTAAAGCCCTTGTGAACAGTCTGCCCCTGCCTCCCAGAGCCTTCCCTGTGGTGCTCCTTAGGTAAGACCTGTGTGCGGTTTACCTAATCTTTCTGGTTTGAATGGACCAGTCTGGTCTCAGCCCAGGAACGGCAAAGCACTCCACCCACAGATGCTAATAAAGGCATATGCCCTGGGTCCTGCCCCCTCCTTCTGCCCTGACTTCCTTGTGTGGTCCCTCCAGGTGTACTGTGTACTTCCTCCTGGGCTTGGAGTACTAAGCTTTTCTATTTAAATTTCCCTTTTGGTCTTTTGTTGAACTACAGGTCATGGTCCCATACTCTGGGGCTTTACTTGACAAATATTAATTTAACAAAGTCATAACAGAGGCTGATCAAGTTATTTCATAGTTTCCCTTCTATATTTCAAGTTTAGAAAAATCAATATAGACTCAGGGCTTGGAACAATGAAAGTCTGTCCTTAGGCTTCAGGTGAATTTAGGGAACTATTCTGTCCACAAAATTCATACCTACTTTCACACAGGTCATTCACCCTGGTTCATCACTGTCAAGATTGGGCAACACTGGTGTCAAAGGACATATTAGCAGATCAGACTCTTGACAGTACATGGGTCAAAGTGTGTAAGCTGAGGACAAATGGCTGTTGAGATTTTTAGTCAGTTTAGGGAGGAAAACAGCATGTAAGTCTTCCTTCAAGATAATACCTTAGTTTTTCCTTTAGTTTCCTAGAAGCTTTTCTGTGTGCCTCTACTTTCTTCTTCACCTTCTTAACGACAATATTATGTTTTCATTGCATTTCTTTGGTTCAATTAATTAGTTCTTTTTTTTTTCTTTCTAGAAGGATGGGAGTCTACTTTTCAGGAGCCTGACATTGACTTACATTCCTTTCAGTGATGTAGCAGCTACAATATGTATTATGTAATTTACAGAATTTGTAGCACAGATTTCTTTTTTATTTATTTGGATTATAAAATAAAAGTGAAAGTAAATTATAAGAGAGTGTTATAAAAATAGATAACTTATTCTATTTGACATCATTTTCTTCCATCCATTATATCCATGTAGTGCCTAGAGGCTATGTTGTTCATTTCCAGAGAGAATTCATTTTCTTTTAATGACAAATACAATTTGAGACCAAAGTTATTTCAACATCTTAATTTCTTTTCCTATTGGGTTACCTTAAAGTTCAACTGGAATCTGATTCAGATAGTCTCCCCGCAGTTGCCTCTCTTACACCCTTTATCTCCTCCTTGTATGTTTCTGTCCCCTTCTCAAGGTTCCATGTCAAGTAATGGATATATTCTTCTATCTTCTAGAAGCTTTTCTGTCTTGTCAGTGCATTTAAATATAAAATTTTCCCCAAACCGTGAGCAGTGATGTGGAAGTCAAATTCCATCTTAGTCCACATGGACATCCAGCTGACCCGGCACCACTTGTTCAAAAATTAACATAGGCATTTTCTGACTGTTCTGCATTCCATCTTTGTGCTTTAAAAAAAAAGAAGGTACAATGTCTCTATTTCTGTTGCCTCTGTTATGTTCTATTTTCCTATTTGTCTGTTCTTGCAGAGAACCATATTGTAGTAATTATTATAGTTTTGAGTCTTGATATCAAATAGAGCAGGTCCTCCCCTTCTGATTTTCTTTAGAAATGTCCTGGCTCTTCTGCATTCTTTGCCTTTTTACATACATTTTAGAAATAGTCTATCATTCTCTATACAACAAAAAAACCTTCAGATTTTAACTAGTTTTGTCTTGCCTGTATAGACCAGGTTGGGCAGAATTGGGGAGATTTTCAATACGGAGTCCTCCAATTCATGAATATGCTGTATTGCTCTATTTATTTGGGCCTCCCTTATTTATACTCCTTCGGTTTTATAGTTTTCTGTGTAGATGAGTTCCTCATATATTTCTGTTTTTCCACTTCACTGTCAATACCTGGTATTCTCAGTCTTTTACTTTTCAGCCATTCTGATGAAGTATAGTGTTATCTCATTGTTTTAATTTGCTTTTCTCTGATAATTAAGCTTGAGCACTTTTTCATATGCTTATTGATTATTTGGATATCCTTTGGTTGTGAAGTCTTATTCCAAGCTTTTCCCAATGGTTTTACTGGATTGTCTGTCTTTTTCTTAGGTATACTATTTTATCATCTAGATAATAGTCTTTTGTTGGTTATACTCTTTGTAACTATCCTTCCCAATTCTGTCGATGATCTTTTCGCTCTGAATAATGCTTTGGATTAGGAGTCAGCAATTTTTGTAAAAGGCCAGGTTAATAGACATTTTAGGCTCACAGGCCTTAAGGTTCGGTTGCCATTACTCAATTCTGCTGTTTTGACCCCGAAGCAGCCATCAACAACATGGGAAGGGAGGTGTACGGGGTCCAGGAAGATTTTATTTACATAAACAGAAGACTGGCTTGACAGCTGTAGTTTGCTGAACTCTACTTTGGACACACAAGTTTCTTTTATTTATTATAGCTTGACACATCCTTCTTTTACTTCCTCCTTAGTATTTATTGTTTCCTATTTAACTAATACCTGCATACGTCAACCTGGGAAGCTATTTTCTAATGCTATCTTACTCCTTCTTTCCTTTTTTTTTTTTAAATTTCACATTTGGATAGACTATACATGGAAAATATATATTTGTTTTGTGTGACATGAGAAAGAGGGTCAGTATTTATTTTTATCTATATGATTATCCAAATTCTGCTGCAGTATTCCTTTAAAAGCTCATCTTTTCCCTATGTTATAACTTGGACCACTTTATATTTGTGAATTGTTTTCCCAGCAATCTACATTCCATTTATTTATTTCTCTATCCTTGCCCCAACCAAGAGTGTTTAAGTAGTAGAGCTTTATGACAAATCTTTATATAAGCTGGTGTAATTCCTGCAACTCTGTTCTTCTCCATGGTCATGTGGCTGTATGTGTCCTATGAATTTCCCTACTGCTCTGTAACCAATTATTGCAAACTTTGTGTCTTAAAGTAACAAGTTTATTATCCTTCACTTCTGAAGATCAGAAGCTGAGGGTGGCATTTTAGGCTCTTTGTCAAAATGTCTCGTCCCTGAAGTCAAGGTGTCAGCTGGCTGTACTCTCCCCTGGAGCCTGACGTGCCCTCTGAAGCTCATTTGTATTATTGGCAGAATTCAGTTGCTACTGATTATAGAACTGAAGTCCACATTTACTTGCTGGATGTTGGCAAGGACTTATTAGCTCCTTGTGTCCACTTTCCACTGCTTACATGTTTCCCACTCCTTCACAGCCAGCAACACTGTGCTGAATTTTCTTGAGTTTCAAATGTTTCTAACTTTCTCTTCTGCCACTAGTGGAAGAAAACTCTCCTTTTTAAGAACTCATGTGATTAAATCAGGTCCACCCACATAATCTCTCTATGTTAAGGTCCACTGTGCCATATAACTAACTTAATCATGGATATAATACCTCATCATATTTACAGACTTCAGAGATTAGTACAAGTCATCTATGGGGAAAAATTTCAGAAATTCTGCCTATCACAGTTCACCCTCTGGCTTCCAAAGAGTCTAACTCCCAAATATAAAATACATTTATTTCTCTCAGGGTTCCAAAAGGTCTCATTCCATTTCGGCATCAACTGAAAGTCCAAAACCTTATCTAAACATGTGAAGCCATCAGCTTAAAGGTCCCAAATCTCATCTGAATCACGGAAATGAGGAATGGCTGAAAGCCCTGGGCACAATTCCTCTACATCTGTGAATCGTGAAAATAAAGGAATAATTTATTTGCTTCTAACATACAATAGCAGGAAAAACATAAGGTAATGGCTGAGATATTCTTGTTTAAAAAGGTAGAAAATGGAAGATAAAAAGGAGTCACTGGTCAGCAATAGTTTTGGAATCCATTAGGCTTCTAAGCGTGGAACAGTCCACCCTGGTAGGCATTTTGGTTCTGCTAGTGAGTCATCCTTTCTTTTTCATGAAAGGCAGCGTGTGCTAGTGGCTGACTGGGCTCCCTTCATCAGTCTGCTCCCTTGTCAGTAGACTTTTGTACTTCCTTTCATTTTTATTCTCTTTCTCTTTCAGTCTAAGCTGGAAAGTTTTCTGCTGATACACCCCTCTCATAAACCTCGTAGCTCCTGCATGGGTATCACGAGAACCCATTTCATCAGGAAGAAGATACAGCTACAAATCTTTCAAGAGAACCCCTTCTCTATCTTTGGCTTTGGCTTTTGGCTTGATTTCTGAAGGTCAAGGCTCCTAAGCTTCCCTTAATGAGAAGGTGCTGTTTCTGAAGAACACCTTTACATTTGTTCGGATTTTTTGTGTGACTAAGTGCTCTTTCTGTTCTTTCTGAGGTTTCTGCAGAGTTGGAGAGTCACACAATCAGCTTTTTCTCTAGGCCTACTTTGGGAGCAGTCTCTTAATATTAGGGTCTTTTCCGTCTGGATAGGCAAGAGTTTTCCAAACCACCAATTTCTGGTTACTTCTTCTTTAATTAAGTTCTTCCTTCAATTTATCTCTCTCCTCTTGCGTTTGACTATAAGCAACAAGGATAATCCAGGCTGTGTCTTTAACACTTGCTTGGAAATCCCTTCAGTTAATTATCCAAGGCTGTTATTTACGAATTCTGCTGTCCTACAACTGAAGGAGACTCTCACTAAGCCGCCTGCTGCTACATAACAGGACCCTTCTTCCTCCAGTTTCCATGAACAGGTTCTTCACTTTCTTCTAAGCCCTAACCGGCTGCCTCTTTTGCATACATATTTCGACTAACAATCTCTTTTTTTTTAATTTATTTTTATTTTTTTGATTATTTTTATTTTTATTTTTTACAATTTATTTATTTTGGTATCTTTAATCTACAGTTACGTGTGCAATATTATGGTGATTAAACTACCCCCTTCATCAGGTCCCCCCCGCCAACCTCATTACAGTCACTGTCCATCAGTGTATCTACTAACAATCTCTTTAAGGCAATTTAAGCTTTTTCTATAATGCTCCTCAAATTTCTCCCAGGCTCCACCCATTGCCTAATTCCAAAACTACCCTGGCAGCTTTAGGCATCTGTTACTGCTCATGTTTCTGCTAGGTACCAAAATCTGTATTCATTTTCTCTTGGTGCATAAGAAATCACCACAGATTCAGCAGTTTATACAATAAGTATTTATCATACCATAGTTTGTTAGAAGTCTGGGATAGTAGGACTGCATTCTCTGCTTAGGGTCTCACAAAGCCAAAATCAAGGGCGGGGCTGGGCTGGGCTCCTCTTCCAAGCTCACTGAAGTTGTTGGAAGAATCCTGTTCCTTGTGTCTGTGGTTGGTGGTCCATGCTGGCTGTCAGCTGTGGGCCACTCAGTTCTCCGAGAGACTCCTCACATTCTCCCTCGCATGGTCCCGTCCATCTTCAAACCAGCACAGCTCGTAGAATGCTTTGTGCGCTTTTCTCCTCTTTTAAAGGCTTTTGTGACTAGATCAGGCCCACCTGGGTGATCTCATCATCTTAACATCAAATGTGTCATATAACTTAACAGAATGACAAGTATGATAGTTCATCAAATTCACAGTTTTGGGGTGGTCCATCTTTGCAGGCCATTTTAGAAATTCTCCCTACCACACCCTCAACGTTTTGGAATCTGCTCATCAATTTCCAGAGAATAAATTTTTACTCACATTTTCATGGGAATTTCCTTTAATCCAGATAGATTTGGAGATAATTAGTGTATTTACAACAGTGTACCTTCCAGGCTGTTTACATGGTTTATCCCTCCATTTCTTTGTCATAAATACTGTGTGGAAGTCTTGAGGATTTTCTCTTAAATGGGTTAATGAGTATTTGATTTTGTTAATGGCATTCTAAAGAGTATCATGTAAGCAATTCTAGTTTTTTGTTGTTATAAATTTGTATTTATATATAAATATATATAAATACAATTGATTTGTGTGTATTGCCCTTCTGTCCAAAAAGGATACATTTGCTTTTTGATTCTGATAACTTACTGGCAGATTTTTGAGTACATTTTATAAATTCAGTGATGTCATCTATGAGTAATAACACACTTCATGTTTATCTTTCTACTCTTAATTATCTTTCATTTCTATTTCTTGCTAATAAATTTTCTCATTTTGGTGGGATGCTTTCAATGCTTCATCACTTAGGATTTTGCTATTGGTTAAGACAGTTCTTTGTATTTTTCTAAGTGTTTTTTAAATTGTTGAATTTTATCAAAATTTTCTGCATCTTTTGAGATAATCATGCTTTTCCTCCTTTATTCTGTTTATTAGATGACTGACATTTATGATTTTCTAGTAGTAATCCTATCTTTCATCCCCCAAATAAATTCAATTTGGCTGCACTGTCTTATTGTTTTTTTAAATTTGTAACCTGATTTAGGTTGCTAGTACATTATTTGGGATTTTTCCATCTGTGGTCATGATCATGATTATCTTATAATTTGTTGTAATGTCTTTTTCAGGCTTTGGCTTTTGGCATTAGGATATACTGTTTTCCTATATTCCCAGCTATCACTGAATTCTCAGTCATACTGAGGGTAGAAAAATTAACTCCTACGAGGCTGATTCATGTGGTTCTCCAATATGGACATCTGTTCCGGAAACACACTGAAACTATTCTATACATAGGCCTTGACGCAGTGCAGACTTCCTGTCGCAGAGAACTGCTCTGGAGCTTCTCAGAGGCTTAGGAGTTACTCTTGCCTCAAAAGGTGTTCTTCCTAGTGCAGTCTCTAATCCTCTCTATAGTTTTCCCCCCAAGGATTAACAGTGATGACAGATAACACCTGATAGCACCTGTGACAGTGTACGGAAAATACTTGGTATGATGCAAAATAAACAGTCTGGATCCTTCAGCAAATGAGATGATTAAACCCTGATAGGATAACTGTAAGAAGGAATTCTAGAAGGAAGGTGGCCTTCTTAAGTATTCCAGGGTGACTGGCATTATATCAGATGGATGGTGACAAGGAGTTAGAGTCTTAGAACATAATTGTCTCCAGGCTTCCGAGAAAGAAGCTTTAGAATTCTAAAACTCGTGTGCTAACTACAAAAATTGTATAAATAAAACAATGTTAGCAAAGCTTGAAATGGGGTAAGAGATAATGAGATATATGGATAAAATGAATATTAAAAAGAATGTTCAGAAAGACACTGAAAATAGGCTTTGACATTTGGAAAAAATGATTTAGGAGGGAGAAATGGTGCTGTATTCCCAGAAAAAAGAAAGGAAAAAAAGGGGGTAACACTTAGAAATATCATTCCTTTAATTGTTTAGCTTCATGGAAGAACATCTGTTGACTTGTTATGTGTTTCTAAGCATGGAGTGGCCACTCAAAATTAGTGCTTTGCATCTATAAATTAACTTGGAAAGAATGACAACTTTATAATATTGAGTTTTCCTGTTCATTTATATGGTTTATCCTTCGTAGTTTATTTTTGATAGTTCCTGCATCGATGTTTTGAACATCTTTTGAAAGATTTATTACTTAATATTTTATATCACCGCTGTAAGTGATATCATTAAAAATTGGAATTGTTTTTTGGTGGTATATATGAATCCAATTGATTTTTGTATTTATACCTTGTATCTAGGAAATAGCTACAGTTGTTTTAATTCTCATTGTGTTTCTGTAGATTCTTTTAGATGTTTATAAACACAATTGTGTCATTTATAAATAATTAATTAGAGTTCCATATTTTTCTTTCTATTCCTCTTTTCTATATTTCATTTCTTGCCTGATCTCCTTGGTTGAATCTCTAGCACAATGGTAATATAAATAGCACCCACCTTCATTTCTAGGGGATGTTTTTAATGTTTCAACCTTTAGAATGGTGTTTGCTGTTAAGACAATCCTGCTTCTGCTTTCCTAAAAATAAAATTAAAAAAATAATGAAAGGGTATTGATGGAATTAAAGTTGTTAATCAGATGATCTAAAATAGGGAGAGTACCTTGGATTATCTGGGTAGATCCAATATAATCAACAAAGGTCCTTTAAATGTGGAAGAGGGAGGCAGAAAAGTCAGCATCAAAGTGATGCAGAATGAGAAAGGCTCAAGCAGCCATTGCTGGCTCTAGGGATGCAAAGAGGCCAAGCCAAGAAATGTGAACAGCCTCTCGAAATTGGAAAAGAAGAGGAAATTGATTTTCCTCAAGAACTTTCAGAATGAATGCAACCTGATGATACCTGGATACAGTTTAGTGAGACCCATTTTGGACTGCTGAGTCCCCAAACTGCAGGGCAGTAAATGTGTGGTGATGGGTCATGAAGACAGCGACTAATTTTCAAATATTAAATTATCTTGTATTCCCAGAATAAACTGAATTTGTCTAATCTTGTATTTATCACCAGATTTACTTTGGTAATTTATTGTTTATAATTTTGGCTTTTAAGGTCATGATAATGCCAGTTTTATAATTTTTCTTTTTCTTAATATCTTCTTCAGGCTTTGGCATCAAGGATAAGTTGGTGTCATAAGATTAGACTAAAAATATCTCATTGTTTTTACAACAATTGGGAAGAATTTGGATCAGATTGGTATTTTCTTCTCTAAATTTTAGGTGGAAGGTCTTGGTGAAGCCTTCTGGGGTGGCAGTTTTCTTATTGGGAAGACGTAGTATTATGAATTCAGTTTACTTAGTAGATATATGACAGTTCAAATTCATTGTTTATTCTAGTCAGAACTTTCTCTGTCTGGCCCTTTGAGCAGTTGTAAGGAACAAGTCCCTTATGAGTATTTTAAGGCCTCCTAGTTAGATAGGGATGATCTGTGACACAAATCCATGAAACCCTCAGAAAGCCTAAGGACCCAGCTGAAGGGTTCCGTGAGATGCTGGATTTCTGAGATTTTAACAAAGCAACCTTTTAAATCTCATCTCTCTCTTCTTATACCTTATGCTAGTCAGCTAAAAGAAATACCGACGACACTTTTGACATGTTGCCTGGAAATCTCCTTGCCCTAACAGTTCTTACAGATTTAACAGTTCATTAGGTATATTTCTATTCTACACTACTTCAGGCAAGAATTTGCCAGTCTTTATGTCACTACATCACAAAATTTCCCTTTGCTCCATTTTTTAGTAACGAATTCCTCAATTTCCTTTAAGCTCTCATGAACAAACTTCAGTTTTATCATGTGTTGGCTAATTACCTCATTTCTCTCACATTTTTTTTCCTATATATTTTCAAAAGCCTGTCCACATTGTTTTAGGTTTTTGTTACTACAGCATAACATTTCTGGTACCCAAATCCACCTTGATCCTTTATTTTTTCATAACAAACCACTGCATTATTAGGACATTACACAAAAACCACTTTTGGATGCTCAAAGAATCTGCAGGTGAGGTATTTGGATAAGGCACCAAAGGAATGTCTTATCTCTTCTTTACTGTCTGGGGCCACACTTGAGACGATTTGAATGGCTGGAGGCTGAAATCATGTGGAGGCTCTTTTCAAATATATTTCTTGTGCTTAGTCTGAGATACCATTAATGTTGAGCTTAGCTGGGTCTGTGGGCCAGAATGCCAACACATGAACATTTCTTGCAGCCTGGACTCTCCCAGTGTGGTGGCCTGGAGGTAGTTAACATGGTGGAGACAGTTTATCTCTTTAGTGAGATCCAGCAGTTCATTAGGCATATTTCTTTACTGCTACACACTTTAGTGTATATTTTCTACTGAAAATTTTCTTACATAGCCAAAGGATAGCTTTCAATTTTAATAAATTTAACATTGATGCAATACTTTTATCTCCTCTAAAAATGTATCCAATATTATTATTTGACCTGATGATCTAGTCTAAGAGCACATGTTTCATTTTAATTACTTGGTGTCTCAGTCTCTTTTATTTTGAAATAATTTTTCTGCTTTTTGAAAAAGAACCTTTTATGATGCTGATAGACTGAAGAATATATTTATATCACCAATTTTGAAAAATAAAATTTTCCTCATTTGGGTTTCAAAATAATGATTCTTCATAATTAGATTCAAGTTGTGCATTCCCCACCAGAGTTCTCTATAAAAGCTATTGTGTCCTATGCAGGGTAGATGATGAACTCTTAAAAGGCCAATTTATGTGGATTTCCAAAGTATATCTGTTCTCTACACTCACAGTGAAATTATTCTAGACTCAGTGCTTGATTCAGTACAGACTTTCTGTTGGAAAGATGTGTTCTTGAGTTTCAGCATGAATTCCTATCATCCCAGAATCTATTCTTCCTATCAAAGGCTGTAACTTTATTTTTTGACAGTGGTACTGAATAGATCAACAGTAATGCCAGATGAAAATTACTATAATGCCCAAGAAACTTGAGCAGGTTTTTTGCATAGATACTTGACAGTGTTCAAAGTGAACTCTAGCGAGTATGATGATCAGATAAATGTTTGGGTAGAGGGGGGTGAGCAGGAAGGAGGCCTGAAGGTATTTCAGGATCTGTGTGACACCGTATCCAGATCGCCTCTGCCCTAAGGTGCCAGGAAGGAGACTTGAAACACAAGTGTTTTCAGATGTCCAGGAAGATAATGTGATGGTCAAAGATTGATAGAGTAAGTGTGAGGGTTGCGGGAGGTGAGGAGAAGGACAGAGAAGCCTCTTTTAAGTATTTCAGGGTGAACCTGTGTTCAGAAAGATGTCTCCCCAGGGTGTCAGGGAGGACATTCTGACAGTGAGATTGTTTTCAGACTCCCAGGAAGAGAGTTCTGGAAGCCTGAGGATGTTGTACAGCCTGCAAAATTCATGTAAACAAAATAAAGACAATTTGTCAGCAAATTTGGGATGGGGGTAAAGGATAATGGGAGTGATAGGTAATCTGAGTATGACAAAGACATTCAGAGAGACAGAGACATGTAGAGAGAAATAGGAAGAGCTTCAGAAAAAGATATTCATAAAAAGAAAATGCAAAAAACAATAAAGAAGAAAAAGTGGCATATTCCCAGAAAGACAGACAGAAAAAGTAAAGTGATAACACTGAGAAATAATACTCTTCTGAATATTTACCTTCAATGGAGGGCATTTTGTGGGTTGTTCTGAGTTTTCCAGTATGCAGCAGCCATTTGAAATTAATGGGAACACTATGGCGCAATGGTAAGGAACTGATATAGAGCAGTGAGTGGAATACGCCTGGAATGGGACAAGAATGAAATTAGGGGAAGGATTGGAAGTTCTTTTCCTTGACTATGAAAAACCAGTGGTGCTTAGGAGAGATCTTCCCTGACAGTAAAATAATGAATGGGGGTGCACGGAAGCTCTAGAAAGAACTTCCTGGAGTTTCATTGTAAGACGTGCTCTTGAGGTTTATTCGGTAAAGCTGAGTAATGACCGCTTCACTTGTGTGTGGAATTCCTGTTCATCGGTAAGTGCATGCTGCTCTTTGTGTAACTCTGTATATTCGGATGTCTGTGACCATAGAGATTAGAAGCAATAAAGCATCTTTGTACCTGAGCACCACTGGAATTCTTCCCTAGTTACTTCTGTTTATGGGATTCCTGACTGCCTAACTTTTTATTCTATATTGTAACTACTTAATATCATACCTTTATCTTCACATAATATCAGCTATTTTTATATATCTATTTGTCTATTTTATATCTTTGATTTATATCGTGACTCACAATCATAGCCTGAGGTTCTACTTTCCAAGACCTCATCCACATCCCACTTAGCCCTTACTTTCCATAGTATACTCCCTAATACTTTAAGAAAAGTCCTCTCTTTTTGTCTTATGCTTTTTACATAAAACTGTACTGTATTCACTCATCCATTCATTAAGTCATCTAGTTAACTCACATTTATCAAGAGCTCCCCAAGTGCTTGGCACTCTTCTAGGTATCGTGGTCTAGGTATTTTGCTCTTTCAGAGCTTATTTCTTGAGAGGGGAGGCAGAAAACCAGACAAGCAATGAACAAAGAAACAAAGAGACAAGAAAATATTAGTTAGTGATAATATTATGATGAAAATAGATCAAGTTATCTGATTGTAAGTGTAGGGATATTTTAGTTTGGAAGCCATTGGAGATTTCCCTGAAGAGGTGATATTTAAGTTGAGCTTGAAAGCAATAATGTCTGACAGAAGCCACATGCATTGGCATGTAGCAGAAACATGCTGCATCTATGTCCAGTGCATGGTGCACATGTTCAGATTCCTAACGTGGGACGGTCACTGTGCAGCCACTTGTGCCCCTTTGCTCTTCTGATAGAAGAACAGGACGAGATCTAACCTTTGGTCCTAACACCAAATCCTACCAGGCTTTCTGTCACCCTAGGACTTCTCTTTACCCTGTGCTTTGTTACAAACTCTGTAGCTAGTTCTCTTGCTAGTCTGTGTTAGTTAATTTGTGTTTGTAGACACTCAATCATGTGTCCTTGTGCATCCCAGCCTATGACTGCTGCAGAGCCTTTCAGCTTCTGTGTCGTGCATGGTGAGGGGAGAGGGATCCAGTTTCGGACTGAGTTCTTGACGCTCCCCTCTTAGACCTCTCTTCAGCCTGAGGCTTCTTTTCTGGTTTCCTTTTAGAGCCTGTCTCCCTTTCAAATTTGCTCCAAATTAGACAGTGACATGGTGACTGGACAGTTTTGCGATCACTGGGTAAATTCAGATATTAGAAAGAGATACGATTTTTGCAGGGAGGAATATTAAAGTGTCACAAATTTGGAATGACCCAGTTACATGTTTTTCAAATTGTCTAATGTAGAAATTATAGTAAAAATGAAAGCATGACTTGAATTTAAAACATTTAAAAATATATTGTGAATAAAATGAAAACAGTATAGGTTGGAAAACTTTGTGATTTTTATGAGATAAAAATTTTAATATTTCTATATGCCGTAAGTCCTTAAAATGATAAGAAAGAAGGCACAGTATATTATAAGATTTGAATAGGCAAATCATGGAAGAAGAAATTCAAGTGGCCAGTCAATATATGCAGTGTGCTTATATTTATTGTAGTATGAGAAAGGCAAATAAACATAACATTTATTGCTGCCGATTTAACAGATACATAAATTAAGTCAAGTTAACATTTATTGCTGGCAGAGATGGATGGAAAAATGTGCACTTAAATTTGTTTCTGTTAATATTAATTTTAGAGTCCTTTGGGGAAGAAATTTGATAACATGTATAAAGTAATAATATATGTATGATTTTACTTAAAAACCTCTGGAGAGCTATAGCATAGATATAAAATCTTTTGTATACAAGGTGCCTCAAAAAGCATATCAACGACTTCATGACTGGTAACAGCACAGAAGTAGACATGACCTGAAACCCATCAACAGGCGATGCCAGAGTAAATTGTGATGTACTGGAGCCCCTGAAAAGAATGACCTAGATTTACAGTGGCTGATTTAGATTTGTGAGAAATAGAACTGAATGTACAAAGAAGAATATAATGCTGTTGTTATATACCATTTTTAAGAGACAAACACATATACACATACATTTGTATGTATAATTTGCATATGATAATGGGAACATGGAGAAATTCATTTAACATTTTCTGCTTGATAGTGGTAACAGCGATAGTATGAAATGCTAGGCATGGAGAGTGGGTGTTCATATAGGAAAAAGGTGTTTAGGCAATATATAATTACCAAGGTAATATAGCAGTTATCCCATTGTGTTGGAAGTTCTGGTAACTTTCAGTTTCTTACATATACTGCTATTTTAGTTTTGATAAAGAAAATTATGAAAAGAATTAAGCGATGGGAATGGGAAGTAGTAAATAAAAAGTTTTGAAGATGCATTATGGGTTTAACCAACTTTTTTGGGGCATATCTTTCTTTCTCTCTCTCTTCTTTACTTCTTATTTTTTCTTAGTAAGAATAAATATCCTGAGGCACAAATAAATAAATTGCCAATATTGGTTAATATGTATACATACATATATATATATATGCCAATATACCATAATATAATACCAATGTGCATTGGTATTAAGGTTGGCTTTCAATAAAATATGACAGATGCCTCATAAATGTAAGAATTTAAAGGTGAGAATGACCTCAGTCTAGCTTTGATGTAACATGCCCAGTATATATAATGCTATTCAATTTAGTGAAAACATTTGGTGCTATCTTTGAGTATATTTTAAATATTTTCATAGGATACATGATCCTTTTTATAGCAATAATGCTTAAAAATGCTACTGGAGGCATTGCAATGTCATAAAAATTCCAATACTTTCAGAAAAACAAAGTCCCCAAATCTGTGTTCCAATTTACTCTGAAACCTGTTGTAGACGACAGATGAAAGTTGAGCTTTTCTGGCGGGAACCTTGGTGGAGGACCTGGAGTCCTGCTACTCCGTGTTCTCTTCCTGCGTCTGGGAAGTGGGGCTCAGAATCCTTTGGACTTCTGTCTTGCCTGTAGTGCTTTGCGGTTCCAAAGTCCCCTGTCAGTACGTGCTCTGAGACAACGGAGAGAAATCATCGAAGCATTCCTGCTTCACATGGCCGGGATGGTAGGCTGTCTCACAGAGGCTGTTGGAGAGGCACTGCGGGGAGGAAGGTGCTTGCCTGTGTTTCTGGCTGCCGCATGGTGGGTCAGCTGTGGGACAATTTGGCTGGGTTCTGCCCCAGTCAAGTGCCCAGTGTATGCGGTCCCTGGGGGAACTTGCAGCCCTGTGTGGTGTGGCAAGAATCTACGACCTTCTTGACAGGAGAATTGGCATCCCAAGGGGTCCCTTTCTCTAGTGGTCCCAGTCCACACTGCAGGCCTTGGCTAGCCACCTGGGGGGTTCCCACTGAGCCGCACCCTCTCAGCAGGCTCACCTGTGTGGCTCACCTACGCCCAGAGCCCCCACATTCTCTGCACAGCCAGGTGACTGGTTGCTGATTTTCTGCTCCTGCCTGCATTCTGGGGGCTGTTCCCTGCTTGCCCAGCAACTGCAGACCAGCTTCAGTCCCAGCAAATCAGCAAACTTCTCTGCTATCAGGTGAGTTGAACTACACCATTTTGACAGAGGTCTGAACCCCAGTTTTGGGAAGGAGACCACAACCCAGGATTGTCCTTCCTTGGATATTCTTCCTCAGCCCTGGGGGTCCATACAGAGGTTCCTTACAGTTACTCACTTATCAGAATTCAGGTTTCATTATATTCAGCTTCCCTGTGTAACACACTCCTAGTGGACGCTAACCTCAGCAAACCAATCATCGCCTTTACTGCCCCTTGGGTCTCAGCACCTCTGCATTGGTGAGCCCAGAGGAAGGCACGGAGGGCCCTCAGATATAAGCATCTCCTGGGTGACCCTTAAATTTGCGCTCAGCTTTCTTGAGCAGCTCAGAGTGGTTGGCTGGTAGGGTTTATTCGTGCTGGGTATAATCAGATGGCACCTTTAATTTCTATTGTCCATTCTTGTTCTTTACTACTTTTAATCTTTCTTTCCTCTTTCTCTTCAGCATATGGATTTTGTTTTTGTTTTTACTTTTATTTTGGGGCATTTTCTATGGTAAGACAACCTTGTGCCTCACGGCAGAAGTGAGGTCACCTATGACCAGGACTTCTGCTCGCCCTCCAGAGAGTCAGACGCTCTCTCAGGAATTGCCCGCTGCCTTTCTCCACTTTCCTGATGGGGATAAACTAGCGTGTCTTGGGAAGTAGAGTGGCCATTGCCTAACAGACTCTCCTATAAGAGGGGGAATAGATCTCTAGGGCTCATGTACTACTTGTTGCAAGTTTGTACCTGTCCTATCCCCACACCCCCATTCCCTGTTAACCACATTTTAGTCTCCATTTTCACGAGTTTGGCTCTATTAGATTCCACATGTGAGTGTGTAATACAAAATGATTTTTAAAAAGCCAGTACGTGTCTTTGTCTGACTATTCTCAGCATGATCTGCACAAGGTCTATCCATGTTGCAATTGGCAGGTGTCCTTCCTTCTCATGGATGAATAATATTCTTTTTTGTATATATATCTTCCTTATGTATTCATCCACTGATGGGCACTTGAGTTGTTTCCATAGCTTGCTATTTTGAATAATGTTGTGATAAACATGGGAGTGTATGTATATGCCTTGGATATCTGTTTTCATTTCCTCTGGTAACATACTCAAAGGAGGAATTGTGGGATCATGTGGTAGGTGTATTTTAAATTTCTTGAGGAACCTCCATATTATTTTCCATAGTGGTTCAACCAGTTTCTGTTCCCACCAGCAATATACATGGGTTCCCTTTCTCCACATCCTTTCCAACACATTTTCCATGTTCTTGATGATAGCCATCCTAACAGGTGTGAAGGGGCACGTCATTGTGCTTTTTAAAAAATTTTTGGTATTACTAATGTACAATTACATGAGCAACATTATGGTTACTACACACCCCCTATTAACAAGTCACCGCCACACACCCCATTACAGTCACTGTCCATCAGCATAGTAAGATGCTATAGAATCACTACTTGTCTTCTCTGTGTTATACTGCCTTCCCCATGTCCCCTCACCCCCCCCCCACCGGCTACATTATGTGTGCTAATCCTAATGCCCCTTTTTCCCCCTTGTCCCTCCCTTCCCACCCATCTTCCCCAGTCCCTTTCCTTTTGGTAACTATTGTCCATTCTTGGGTTCTGTGAGTCTGCTGCTGTTCTGTCCCTTCAATTTTTTCTTTGTTCTTATACTCCACAGATGAGTGAAATCATTTGATACTTGTCTTTCTCCGCCTGGCTTATTTCACTGAGTATAATGCCCTCTAGCTCCATCCATGTTGTTGCAGATGGAAGGATTTGTTTTCTTCTTATGGCTGAATAATATTCCATTGTGTATATGCACCACATATTTATCCATTCATCTACTGATGGACACTTAGGTTGCTTCCATTTCTTGGCTATTGTAAATAGTGCTGCGATAAACATAGGGGTGCATATGTGTTTTTCAAACTGGGCTGCTGCATTCTTAGGGTAAATTCCTAGGAGTGGAATTCCTTTGAGTTTTTTGAGGAACCTCCATACTGCTTTCCACAATAGCTGTACTAATTTACATTCCCACCCACAGTGTAGGAGGGTTCCCCTTTTCTCCACATCCTCGCCAACATTTGTTGTTGTTTGTGTTTTGGATGGTGGCCATCCTAACTGGTGTGAGGTGATATCTCATTGTGGTTTTAATTTGCATTTCTCTGATGATTAGTGCTGTGGAGCATCTTTTCATGTTCCTGTTGGCCATTTGAATTTCTTCTTTGGAGAAGTGTCTGTTCAACTCCTCTGCCCATTTTTTAATTGGCTTATTTGTTTTTTGTTTGTTGAGGTGTGTGAGCTCTTTATATAATTTTGATGTCAACCCCCATTGGATATGTCATTTATGAATATATTCTCCCATACTGTAAGATGTCTTTTTGTTCTACTGATGGTGTCCTTTGCTGTACAGAAGTTTATAGTTTGATATGGTCCCACCTGTTCATTTTTGCTTTTGTTTCCCTTGCCTGGGGAGACATGTTCACGAAGAAGTTGCTCATGTTTATGTCCAAGAGATTTTTGCCTATATGTTTTTCTAAGAGTTTTATGGTTTCAAGACTTACATTCAGGTCCTTGATCCATTTTGAGTTTACTTTTGTGTATGGGGTTAGACAGTAATCCAGTTTCGTTCTCTTACATGTAGCCGTCCAGTCTTGCCAAAACCAGCTATTGAAGAGGCTGTCAGTTTCCCATTGCACATCTATGACTCCCTCACGGTATATTAATTGACCACATATGCTTGGGTTTATATCTGGGCTCTCTAGTCTGTTCCATTGGTCTATGGGTCTGTTCTTGTGCCAGTACCAAATTGTCTTGATTACTGTGGCTTTGCAGTAGAGCTTGAAGTCAGGGAGTGTAATTCCCTCTGTTTTATTCTTCCTTCTGAGGATTGTTTTGGCTATTTGGGGTCTTTTTTGGTTCCATATGAATTTTAAAACGATTTTCTCTAGTTTATTGAAGAATGCTGTTGGTATTTTGATAGGGATTGCATTGAATCTGTAGATTGCTTTAGGCAGGATGGTCATTTTGACAATATTAATTCTTCCTATCCATGAGCATGGGATGTGTTTCCATTTATTGGTATCTTCTTTAATTTCTCTCATGAGTGTCGTGTAGTTTTCAGATAAGTCTTTCACTTCCTTGGTTATGGTTATTCCTAGGTATTTTATTCTTTTTGATGCGATTGTGAATGGAATTGTTTTCTTGATTTCTCTTTCTGCTAGTTCATCATTAGTGTATTGGAATGCAACAGATTTATGTGTATTAATGTATCCTGCAACTTTACTGAATTCAGATATTAGATCTAGTAGTTTTGGAGTGGATTCTCTAGGGTTTTTTATGTACAACATCATGTCATCTGCAAACAGGGACAGTTTGATGTCTTCCTTACCAATCTGGATGCCTTTTATTTCTTTGTGTTGTCTGATAGCCATGGCTAGGTCCTCTAGAACTATGTTGAATAAAAGTGGAGAGAGTAGGCATCCTTGTCTTGTTCCTGATCTTAAAGGAAAAGCTTTCAGCTTCTCTCTGTTAAGTATGATGTTGGCTGTGGGTTTGTCATATATGGCCTTTATTATGTTGAGGTTCTTGTCCTGTATACCCATTTTGTTGAGAGTTTTAATCATGAATGGATGTTGAATTTTGTCAAATGCTTTTTCAACATTTATGGAGATGATCATGTAGTTTTTGTCCTTCTTTTTGTTGATGTGGTGGATGATGTTGATTTTTCGAATGTTGTACCATCCTTGCATCCCTGGAATAAATCCTACTTGATCATGATGGATGATCTTTTTGATGTAGTTTTGAATTCAGTTTGCTAATATTTTGTTGAGTATTTTTGCATCTATGCTCATCAGGGATATTGGTCTGCATTTTTCTTTTTTTGTGGTGTCTTTGCCTGGTTTTGTATTAGAGTGATGCCAGCCTCATAGAATGAGTTTGGAAGTATTCCCTCTTCTATTCTTTGGAAAACTTTAAGGAGGGTGGCTATTAGGTGTTCATTAAATGTTTTATAAAATTCAGCAGTGAAACCATGTGGTACAGGAGTTTTGTTCTTAGGTAGTTTTTTGATTACCAGTTCAATTTCGTTGCTGGTAATTGGTCTGTTCAGATTTTCTGTTTCCTCCTGGGTCAGCCTTGGAAGGTTGTATTTTTCTAGAAAGTTGTCCATTTCTTCTATGTTATCCAGTTTGTTAGCATATAATTTTTCAGAGTATTCTCTCATAATTATTTGTATTTCGGTGGTGTCCACAGTGATTTTTCCTTTCTCATTTCTGATTCTGTTTATGTGTGTAGACTCTTTTTTTCTTGATAAGTCTGGCTAAGGGTTTTTCTATTTTGTTTATTTTCTCAAAGAACCAGCTCCTCCTTTCATCAATTCTTTCTATTGTTTTATTCTTCTCAATTTTATTTATTTCTGCTTTAATCTTTATTATGTCCCCACTTCTACTGACTTGGGGCCTCATTTGTTCTTCCTTTCCTATTTTCACTAATTGTGAGTTTAGACTGTTCATTTGGGATTGTTCTTCTTTCCTGAGGTAGGCCTGTATTGCAATACATTTCCCTCTTAGCATGGCTTTCAATGTGTCCCACAGATTTTACGCTGTAGAATTATTGTTGTCATTTGTCTCCATATATTGCTTGTTCTCTGTTTTTATTTGGTTATTGATCCATCAATTATTTAGGATCATGTTATTAAGCCTCCATGTATTTGTGGGCTTTTTCATTTTCTTTGAGTTATTCATTTCTGGTTTCATACCTTTGTGATCTGAGAAGCTGGTTGGTACAATTTCAATGTTTTTGAATTTACTGAGGTTCTTTTTGTGGCCTAGTATATGATCTATTCTTGAAAATGTTCCATGTGCACTTTAGAAGAATGTGTAACCTGTTGATTTTGGATGGAGTGTTCTGTAGCTGTCCATTAGGTCCATCTGTTCTAATGTGTTGTTTAGTGCCTCTGTCTCTTTATTTATTTTCTGTCTGGTTGATCTGTCCTTTGCAGTGAGTGGTATGTTGAAGTCTCCTAAAATGAATGCATTGCATTCTATTTCCCCCTTTTATTCTGTTAGTATTTGTTTCACAGTTGTAGGTGATCCTGTGTTGGGTGCATAGATATTTATAATAGTTATACCCTCTTGTTGGACTGACCCTTTTATCATTATGTAATGTCCTTCTTTATCTCTTGTGACTTTCTTTGTTTTGAAGTCTATTTTGTCTGATATAAGTACTGCAACTCCTGCTTTTTTCTATTAGTTGCATGAAATATCTTTTTCGATCCCTTTACTTTCAGTCTGTGTATGTCTTTGGGTTTGAGGTGAGTCTCTTGTAGGCAGCATATAGATGGGTCTTGTTTTTTTATCCATTCACTCTGTGTCTTTTGATTGGTGCATTCAGACCATTTACATATAGGGTGATTATCGATAGGTATGTACTTATTGGCGTTGCAGGCTTTAGATTCGTAGTTACCAAAGGTTCAAGGGTAATTCCCTTACTATCTAACAGTCTAATTTAAGTCACTTTGTATGCTATTACAAACCCAACCTAAAGCTTTTTTTTTCCTCCTTTTTTCTTCCTCCTCCATTATTTTTATGTTATGATGGGTTTTCCTTTGTATGCGATATTTTTTCTCTCTCTAGCTGCTTTTAAAAGTCTGTCTTTATCCTTGATCTTCGCCATTTTAATTATTATATGTCTTGATGTTGTCTTCCTTGAGTCCCTTGTGTTGGGATATCTGTGCATCTTGATGGCTTGAGAGACTATCTCCTTCCCCAGATTGGGGAAGTTTTCAGCAATTACCTCCTCAATGACACTTTATATCCCTTTTTATCTCTCTTCTTCTTCTGGTTACCCTATTATGCGAATATTTTTCCATTTGGATTAGTCACACAGCTCTCTCAATATTCTTTCATTCTTAGAGATCCTTTTTTCACTCTGTGCCTCCGCTTCTTTGTATTCCTCTTCTCTAATTTCTATTCCATTTACAATCTCTTCTACCACATCTAACCTGGTTTTAAATCCCTCCATTGTATGATTCATTTCAGATATGGAATTTCTTAATGATTGTATCTCAATCTTAAATTTGTTCCTGAATTCTTGAATATTTTTCTGTACCTCCATAAGCATGTTTATGGTTTTTATTTTGAACTCTCAGGAAGATTGGTGAGTTCAGTTTCATTTGGCCCTTTTTCTGGGGTTTGTGAGATTTTGTTCTGAACCATGTTCTTTTGACATTTCACATTTCTGTGTGGTGCCCTCTAGTGCCCAGAAACTCCTGTCTCTGGAGATGCTCAGCCCCTAGAATGATGTTGGGGGTCATATGGGAGTGGAGCTGGTGCCTGTGGGGAGGAAATATCTGTTTCCTGTTCCCATATGCCGTGCCTGTCTCCTGTATCAGAGCCAGTGGGCCGAGCACACAGGTGTAATCCTCTGTGCTCTGCGTCTCTAGCTGTTGTAAGCGGGGCCTCCCTCTGACTGGCCTCATGCCAGCACAGTGACTGCTGGTTTGTGAGCAGGTGCCGACTGGCCAGGAGGAAGGTGCAGCAGGCTGCGTGTCACAGTGTGGGGCCTCGGAACTGATTAGCCAGCCAGGGGGATGAAGCACCTGAAGCTCCTCAAAGTTCCCAATCTCCTGGGCCTGAGCGCGCCCAGACAACCTTGTGCCTCTATCCCTTCTCCTGTGCAGCAAGGTTTGTGCAAACCCCGCCCCTTCAGCAGCCCTCTCACTGCTAGGAAGCCTGTCATATCGCCCCCCTTTTCTTTGTTTCCAAGTGACTGGGTGTGGATCCCATCCTCCACAAACAGCTGGAATCTGTCTCTCAAGCACTGCACCTGTCCCAGCTCCCTATCCTCCAGAGCACCACACAGTGTAGGTTTCTGCTTGAAAAGCAGACCTCCAGGGCTGGGTGTTCAGCAGCCTCAGGCTTCCACCCCCTCCCCCCTCTGTTTCTATTCCTCCCGCTGGTGAGCTGGGGTGGGGGAAGGGCCTGGGTCCTGCCGGATCAAGGCTTTCGTACATTACTCTGTTTCTTGAGATCTGCTCTGTTCGTGAGGTCTGTATGCAGTGTGTTGCACCCTTCTTTCCTGTTGCTGTTTTAGGGTTAGTTGTATTAACTATATTTTCGCACTATCTGTGGTTTTTGGAAGAGTTCTGTCTCACCTCTCATGCCGCCATCTTGAATCTCTGCTTTTGTCCCTGATGATCAGTAAGCCCTCTATGCACAGTATGTAAATATAGACAATAATATTGTATTATCATCATCAAACTTCTAAAGAGGCCAGAATTTAACTATTCTAACCATTAAAAGAAATGATCACTATGTAACATGATACTGGTGCTAATAATTGCTACAGTGGCAGTCATAGTACAATATAGAAATGCACCAAATTAACATGTTGTAACACCTTAAACTTACCCTGTGTTATACACTCCAGGTATTTCAATCAAAGCAAAAAGAAAATGTATTCCAGATGACAGAGTTGATGGTGTTCTACAAAAAAAAGCTTACTTTGTGTGAACAAGAACAACTTTTAAACCCTAGGGCCATTTAACTGCAGAGAAACCTTCAGCATGTAGTGACTTCTCATTATTCCAGGGGCTGTTATGTTCCCCTCCATGGATCCTGGCAGGGTCCCACACTTGGTTGTGATGTGAATGTGGAGTGTTTTGCTTCCTTGTGTGAACTTCATCTGGGTGTGTTACAATGAAGGGCAAGTGGTTTGACATATCTTGGTTCAGGGTTGCGTCCTACACAAAAACTACCGAGACGTGGAAGATTGTAATGCATCGGCACTCATTGTTTCCTTTCCTTCGAATACACTTTCCCAAGATATGACATGGTTGATTCCTCAGCATCTTCAAGGTTTTGTTAAGTGTCACTGTTTAGCCTTGCCTTTTTTTGCCTACCTTATCTAAAATTGTCACCTCAGTTCCCATATCCAACAATCTTCTCCTTTCTTTCCTGTATTATCATTTATCAGGTCTTATCACTTTACGGAGGACACATGGTTTTCCTTTTTCCTTTTCTGTCCTGTTCTCCTTCCTCCCTACTTCCTTTCTTCCCCCCCTTTTTCCTAGTTACTTTTTAATGTGTGAATTCCCCCAATAGGACATATGGAATGGAATTTTCGTGTGCTTTGCTCATTACTGTTTCTCCCAAACCTGGCAGTCAAGGAATATTAGTCAAATGAATGAACTGATTCAGTGGATGCCATAATCAACAAATGTTTTCTTATCTCTATTCTTTCTGTTTGAGTTTGAAGTTTTACACAGGAATTGCTTAAATCCAGAGAGATCATGTCAGTTTTGGGCTCACCCTTTATGAGTGTCAGATGACTATATGTACAGGATGGAGGTCATAGTGGAAAATGCACAGCTTGACTTACAGAGGATGGGTCTTAGATCCAGATGCTCTATCCCAATTACTTCCCTTTGAGGAGACATAGGGTTAGCAATCTGTGAGCTTAAAACTTCTAATATCTATGAAAGGGGCACTGCAGATTTTTGCAAATCAGGAACCTGGGTGTGGGGCTTCTCCAGGTTGTTAGACATGGTGTGACTTTACCCAACAAGGTAAGAGGAAGCCTGGAAGAAAAGTTATTGCCTGAAAACTATTTAATATGAGATACTCTTGATTGAAACCTGTGCCAGAGCCAAGTGTTTGAAAGTATGATTTTGCAAAGAGCCTCTGGCTGTGCTGTTGATTTTCCAGTGGCTTCTCTGAATACCAACATTGCTTGGCATTAACTAACTCAGATCCCTATCTGGCAGCTCCTGATTGGTGTCCTCTGTCTATATAATGTCAGGATGTGGATTTCTGGAGTCAGAGCCTTACCTTCTCCTGAACACTGGAGCTTTCCTGTCTGTGCTCCCCGCTCTTCAATTTACCATCATGAAGCTCTTGGCGTTCCTGGGACTGGCGGTGGTTTTCATGTTCTTGGTCTCTGGCCGTAAGTAAAGTGTGTTAGCTAAAAATAAAGTTTGGTGGAACAGTGCACGAAGATGTGAGCTCATGTGGACGTGACTTTGGTGTAGCCAGAGCGATGGCACCTCCTGTTCTCTACTCCATGCATCTGTTCTTTCCCCATTTTGACTGACCATTTAAGATAGAATTGACTCTGCCATTAGGGTTTTCATTTAGCCGCAGTTCTGCTCAGCTCTAACTTTGGAGCCCAAATTCACTGTTAATGTTAGTAAACTGTGTTACGAAGGTAATTGGAGGCTTATTTCAGGAAAGCAAAAATGTGGGCATTTGTGGGCGTTATGTTATTTGTGTACCTTTTCCCCTTCAAGTGTGCTTCAAAGACTCAGGATCTTCAATTGTGGAAGTCAGCAACATTGTCCATACTCTGTCTTCCCTCTCCCACAAAAGTGGTGTTAAACTTACATCTCTGTTTTTTTTTCTCCCGCAGAGGCTACAACAGCTGCTCCCTCTGACACCTCTACTGGTTAGTCAGCACTTGCACTTCATCTCCCTCCTGCAATGACCACTTTCTGTTCCAGCCTCGTATCAAAGCTACCACCGGGGGGACAAGACATAGGAAAGCCTATGCAGAAGCCTGGGAGAAGGATTTTCCTGATCCCAAAGTTCATTGGGAACTTAGAAAATCTGCTCATTTCCTCTATGTTACTAGGAAACATGAAATCTCAGGCCTGGATTTATATGAATTGTGGATTAATCATTTGTTTTTCTGCAGCAGGATGGGCAGGGAATTGGGTTGTGGTGTTGTATTCTGGGAATTTTGGTAGATGCATGTGAAATATTTCTGGTTATCCTAAAGTGAAGGGCTGATTATATGGCCAGTATGTAAATGATGAGCCTATTAGTCCCAGGAAGAAGGAAGAGAATATAATTGCTGAAGGTGATGTAGAAATGAGGGCATTAGGATTACATAGGAGGGCGGGATGCAGAATGTAAAATGTAGGGTCAAGCAGAAGGGCCCTCAGCCCTGCTGTTTGTAGTGGTATGTGTGCCTCAGCCCATGCTGATGTTTACTTTCCTTCTCTGACCTGAAACCCAAGGCTGTGGACCAAAGTCCCCCTTGGGCTTCTGGCACAGCGTCCTTCACATCCTGCGCTGTGTGTGTTGTGCTCACGCATCCATTAGGAGGGTCTCTCTCGTCATCCTCCACGGCTCGGGGACTTGTATCATCTGGTCATGAAGGTGCAGACTCTAGTCCAGCCGCACACACTGTGCCGCATAGCCTATCTGCCACGTGGGGAACAAAAAAATCATGGTCTCTCTTGAATGAGGGCTGAGACAGCATGGCTAGAGTTGGGTATGGCGATGGAGCTACTCAGCTGTTCAGTTGGACTGAACTCATAACGTGGGACCTGACTCTTGTTTTTGTCAGGAACTGTGGGTTGAGGTTCAGAGAGTGATAGATGTCGTAAATCTTTCGCCAAGATCCATTTGATCCTGGGGTGGATGACTGGGCATTTGCTCATTTTTATTATTGCCACTGTTGTACCAATGTCTTCCTTTGTGTCTAGTGTGGCTCTCAAATTACTGCTGTGAATGACAGGGTCCAAGGTGACACACAAAATTAGACAAATTTGATGTCCTTTTTAAGCTGAGGGAAGATTTACGTATTCATACTGTTACTGTCATGAGATACATCTCATTCTTTTCTCTCTCCTCCTCTAGAGCTTACCCCTCTCCTCACACACATCCATGGCAACGGAAACCTTTCAGTTCCAAGTTGTCTGTGGGAAGAAGACACTAATGTCACTCCACGAGGGTTTCTTTGTTTCCTCGAGGCTGCAGTCCCTCTCATGGGAATGTATATGGGATTGTCCTTTGGACTCATGCCTAGGAGAAATTATTTGTATCAGTCAGTAGTTTATATCAGTCTCATAGCTGTGTCAGGGAATCCCCCAAATCTTTCTGTTCCAGTATGGACAGGACTAGGAAAAATGAGGCAGGAAGAAAGAGGGTAGCCAGGCTAAAGATATGCCAGAATCAATGACATTTGCAGAGAATTACGATTGGGGCATGAATGTCCAAGCGTGTGTGGGACAAGAGTCAAGTGTCTCACCCGGAACATGTCTTCCTGATTTCAGCTCACCCTGCCGTCACCACCACTGCTGCTCCTCGCATGGCTGCTGCCACTGCCGCCTGGGCTCCTAGCATGGCTGCTGCCGCCGCTGCCTGGGCTCCTCGCGTGGCTGCTGCCACCGCCGCTGC